>JBBPOE010000394.1:0-25779 GCA_038091295.1 Tylopilus felleus | reverse complement strand
CAAGTCGAAGCGACCGAGGACCGAAAGGCCGTTGACGTGCATGCACTGACGCATCGCTCTGTGGGGACGGGAGTGGCAGGGAAGATGGAGATGGCAACGAGTAGTCTGATCTGCGCTGGATCACGAAAATGGCGAAGACGTACACAGGCGGATGAGCCCGATAAAGAGGGTGAGCAAACAAGGCAAAATCAACAACCACAAATATAAGCGCAGATTCTTGCAAACGCCTGCAAAAAGAAGCACAGAGCAGCCCATAAAACCCTCTACTACCGTATCGGGAAAAACAAATGACACCAGTTTCAGATCTTCCTTTTCCCATGAACAGGAGTCAATACAGCACATCTTTCTAAGCATGTTGGTGATCACGGGAAACGCATATAAGTGGTTCTCGGAGCTCTGGTATCCCCATCATTTCAGTCCTCCTGAAAACCACCTCGAGAAATATGGCACCTGTCGGAACTTACTGGGGCTCAATTCGCCAACCTCAGACCAGAATCGTACGTGTGTCTGCGTTGCCATCACTAACCATGCTTAGCGATCCTTGTTCTAGATCCTGTCCATCGCGGCTCTCAACGGGTTGGAGCTGGAGCAGCCTGAATGGGATTTTTCGAAGAAACCGGATGGGTTCACCACCAAGTTCCCCTATGGCAAGATTCCCGCGTTCGAAGGCGCGGATGGATTCAAGCTGATTGAAAGCATACCGATTGCACGCTACTGTGAGTACGACAGGAGTGGACAGTCGTCAAGCACTCACCTGTTCTAGTCTGCGGTCTTGGAACCAAGGTTAACTTGTTGGGCTCCGATGCGAAAGAGATCGCACTGGTCGATCAGTGGGTCCACTTTGCGGAACAAGAGATCGGGAATCCCAGTCAGAGCATCATGGGCGTCATATATGGCTTCCACGGGCCCTTCAATCGCGAGGTGAGCAGGGGCGACAGAGATCTTGAGGCCTCCTTATTGAGTGACGCCTTGTATTGCAGAGCCTCGAGAAGCACACGGAGCGCCTAGTTCGCTCTCTTAAATATGTCGAGTCGTACCTCGCGACACGTCCTTCCGGTTACTTGGTCTCGAACTCTGTGACCCTCGCCGACTTTGCCTTGGCAGGGATGGTGTATGCTGCTACATTCACGGCGCTCGGAGCCACAGAACGTGCAAGTTACCCCAATGTCTTTTCCCATTATGACAAGGTGACCGCAGACGAGAAGATCAAGCAGTTCTGGGGCAAAGAGCACTTCACGGAGGTCGCAGCGACTGAGCCCAAGACGCTGCCTCAGCATTGAAACTGTTTCGGCTGCCTGTAACTTGTACTTGTACGCAACTTCGATGTTGTTTTGTGTAGTCACTTGAATGGAAGAGTAACGTGTCGCACAATGTTGTGGTGAGGAAGTGTAAAATGACCCCTGCTACGATCGGCTCTTATCACTTACCTTGAAGTAGCACCGAAAGCAGCTCGCACAGGCGATTCAGACATTTTCGTATTATACGAACCGTCAAGTCTAGAGACAAAAGACGTGCCCAAGAACATAGTAGCTCCGGTGGGGCTACTCTGAATCGCGTGTCGATTTACGAACACCGGGTCGCAGCAGTAGTAAGTATTTGGATACAATTTGATTGCGGCACCTCATGATGAAGAGTCATGACGACGGCTGATGTCGTGGGAGGGTCTCCTCGACTGTCGAGCGTTCGTGTCTAGCTCTGACAGCGTGGAAGGCGAAGTCGAAATGGGTTCGTTTTTGTACTATGACTGGCAAATCGACGATCGGGAGACAGGCATTGCATGACACATAGTTACCATTCGTGCTCGTCCAATTTGAACATCGGTCCACAAAGGCAGCTATTTTTTCGGGTCGAAGGCAGGTTTCAAAGTTGATCCTGTTATCCTCAGTACATATTGATAGCGTAGACTCGTAGCTTGGTCTCAAGCCCGAAGCAATTTCGCATGCTGTTCGGAGTATCTGCCCCCTTTCAGATCAGCATTCTCGATCAGCGCATTGATGCTCTGTAGTTCCGTTTCGTCGAGCACAACATCGCCACCGGTCAAGTTCTCAAGGGTACGTTCTGGGTGTCTGTTGAACATTGTTAAGGAGGGAAGAGCGTGCGGATAACATGACATACGACGAGCCATGATACCAAGAGAGCCGACCCAAGCAATGCAAAGTTGCACAGGAGTCACATTCTTCTTCTTCGCTATCTCAGCCATTGCATCGACAATGGCAAAAGTTGTGCCTCAAGCTCTAAGTGAGCAACACAAGTGCCATGCGCGTACGTAGAATCGTACATCTGCTTGGAAGCGAGACATAAGCCTGCGGATATCACCCGCCGCTATGCAATAACACTGAGCTTCATAGTACTAGCGATCGACTACTTACTTACTGTTGGACTGTTGGACTATTCTTGGTACATGTCTCCCATGTTGATCTTGGGTATTGTGCAGCTGGTCACTTAGTCGGCGTTGTTTGGTGTGGATGTTAGTCAAGGTTTTGAGGTCGACATTGTTGGTATAAGTTAGTCCATAACCACTCTCAATGCTTCGAGTCTACACTACCCTTTACGGTATAATCTTCACGCGACGCCGAACGCTAACACTCGGTTTTCTGACGTTTTCATCGTCGTGCACCACCCAACGACTGAGGTACGCCCATTTCGTATTCCGAAACTCATAGTACTCATCATCGTCGCTAATTTCCTTTAGACGTTTTGTTCAGGGGCGTTCTTTCGAGATTCGCTCAAGCATCAGTTCGTCGCCATTGCCTTCTGAACTGGCGAGCACGCCCATTCGTGAGACGTACTCCTCCCGCAGCCCGCCATCCCACATACTCAGTGTCGGAGATCTTGGTCCCGCCATCGATGAGGAAACGTCGATATCGAGCAGTAGAGATGGGGTACAGCACGCTTTAGCAACACAATCTACAGGGATGCATTCAGTAACGGAGGCGATATCTTCACTCTTCTCCATGTCCTCGCCTGCCCCTGTTGTATCACCCACCCCATCTACGGTCGAACCACTCCATCTCCATTTTCATGCTTTCGAAATCCATACATTCACACTCTCGTCACGGTCAACCCTCCCCCATCGCCGCTAGTTCAGAAGACTCCTCTCCATAACCCGTTACGCCAACAATGGAGCGGAGAATCCATTCATCGGATGATCATGAATCGTTTGACTACCCTCGAAGCGAATCATACCCAGTACGCGCAGTATGTAGAGGAATAAACCGCAGGTGTGCGAGAGGTGCCGAGAACGTTGAACCGGAAAGTCGGTAGTCTCGAGAGCGTTGTAAGTGTTCGATTTCTATCGACCAATGCAGGCACAAATGTATCATAGGACCGTCCATGAATGGGAACGACAAACGCTACGATTCGAGCTCGGACTCGGCGAGCTCCTTTCTGGCGTCCACTATCTCACGGACGAGGTAGCTACCATATACACCCTGGGATACGGATCACTGAAGCTGCACAGGTCGTACTTGAGAAGTGGCTCGGCATCACCCAACTATATCTTCTTCTAGGGGTGCTTCTATTTATCGGTCTCACACGTGGTACTACCCCTGCGCAACATCCTCCTCCGACCATGGATCGGTCAACACGTGAATGGGGTGTTCGGAGCCTCAACTTTGGGGGTAGTACAGATGGCTGGAACCCGCTCAGGAGACAAAATCGTAGAGTGTGAACATGAAAGCCGAGAAAGCAACTAGTGAGTACAATCTCCCCAATTGAGAAGCATTTCTAACATGATATGATGGCCATGACCAGCCACGGAGAACCGCGTGTTGTTCCCATGTAGTCCGGATCCCAGGGCGGAATTACACGCTCAGCTATCAACAACCGCTGAAGGCTTTCGAGTTGCCCGTTACATGGATGGCGACATCCTCGCACAAGCGTGCGCACGCCTCGACAGTCTTTCGTACCCTCACGAAATCCCGTCCCCCCACGAAATCCCGTCCACTCGCGTTGGGAGACGTGGCCAGCGTCTCGTCCTCATCCTCCGCGTTGTCTCCTTCCCACGTGAAAGCCAGGCACAGACTGCCGGACGAGCTCCGACGGCCGCTGATGCCGATGGCGGTTGTGCGTAATAGCTTGGAAGAGGGTGCGGATGCGGATACGTGGGTCGATACGGACGTGGACAAGGACGATGTCGTGGTCGTCTCGGAGCGGGCGGTCGTGTTGAATTCGCCGGAGCGCGACGCGTTCACTTGACCTGTGAATGCAGTAGCATGTCGTACACGGAACATGGTGGATTCTTTCTTTTCGCGGCCCATTTGCATATATATACCTCGTTCGCTGATCTACGTTGGCAGTACTCTGTATTAATGTTGTAGTCGTTTTTCAGTTTCACGACTGCGTGTTACACAACCCCTTGCATTGTCCACACATAGACAATCGTCTGCATAGCATATCTAGAGTATCAAGTATTGCAAATCTGAGCGAGCTCATTCGAAGCCAAAATGAGCGAGACCGGGAGAGCTGATTGTCAAGATGACTTGTGCGGCAAACTAGAACAAGCCATTGGGTACGCCAGACCGTGGAGAAAAGTGTGATCACTTGCATGAGGTCAATCCAGGGTTTGTTTCACTTCGTCCCGGAAAAGGACGACTGGTTTCACATTGCTCTTCAACCATGGGTGATTCTTGACCTCCATGTAGAGCGACTCTGGCAGGCCACGATTTGATCTTGCTGAATGTCACCGAATCTGGGCAAGCCGGTCTAGCCTTTTGCCCACGAATGGGGCGGATGAGCAAGCTGGATATCAGGTATGTCACCTGCGGAAGCCTCGAGATATAAGATGGAATGATGGCTGTGAGCGGGCATGACGGTTCATTCTCCGGAGGAATACCGTGATCGGGATAGGAGTAATGGGAACAAGGGGTACGTTAGTACATAGCGCACATATGCTTCGTGGAATGGGCTATTTTTCTTGGCTTTGTCAAGCAGGTGTCTCTGCGGTTGACTCACGATGAGGCGACGTGCGGTAAACGGTGAATGATTTGTCGGCCGTTTGTATGCGATGCAGAACCTTCGGGGAACAAGTACTTTTGGGAGACAGGGTGAACGAGCGCCCAAGACACGAGGTGATGGAGCGTGTGTACTGATCCATATTAGGTGTATAAAATGCGAAGAGGACATACGGACGACAGCTTCTCGACTGACTCTCATCCTTGTTTCGCTTGATTGTGTCGTTACCCATGTCGTCGACAATTACGGGTGCGTAGTACGTACTGAGAAGAGGGGGCCGCACTGATACTGACAGTTGGAAAAGAGCGTTCCCTGCCCATCAAAATCAACACCAGTAGGGACCTACGTGCGGTGACATTTTCGGCGAATGGAGGGCATTTTTTGAGCGGTGGTCAAGACCAGGACGTTCAAGTGTGGCGAGTGGAAGACGGCCAACGAGTGGCAACGATCGAAGCGAAGGATGTCTACTGTCTCGCCGTGTCGAAGAACGGGAAATGGATCGCGGGGGGGACATTGTGGGGCATTGTGTTCGTGTGGGACGCCGAGACGCACGAAAGAGTCTGGAAGCTCAAGGTGGATTTTGACATCAAGGCCGATATCGATTTCTCTCCAGATTCGACGGAGCTCGTTTCAGGGTCTTCGAACTGCACAGCCACAATTTGGGATGTCGCGAGTGGCGAAAAAATACAGACACTCCACCACCAGCAATTTGTGATCGCAGCCAGGTACTCACAGGACGGCGATCGAATCGCAACTGCCACTTTCAACGGGTCCGTTCGAGTATGGGGTCGCGACAATGGCCATTTACTCGTCGACATTCCAGTAACGGTGACCCCTTGGCACAACCACGGTCTCCAGTGGGTCAATAACCACATCTTTCTGGTATCCGACAATGCAATCAAGGAAGTGAACCCATCCACCGGTTTAACGGTCTCTGAATGGCCAGTCCCCAACGACTTCCACTCGTGCATTGCAGCACCAAGACATGGCAAATTTATCGCATATTCGACAGGCCGTTCTGTCACCTTTTGGGACACGTCAACTCATTTGCAGATTGGTCTCGTCAAACATACTGAAGACATATGGTCAATTGCGCTATCTCCCGGTGACAGATCTCTCGCAATTAATGGATGTTACGGGACAATCGTTACCGAAGGTCTATCTCAAGTTATTGTGAGTACGTAGCCTCATTGGACTATGACATGTCTGATGCCCTCCTCTTCATTCCCATCGTCTCGTCTGCATTCCACCCTCCAGGGATTATATATTCAGATTGACGACGCTGCGCTCACTGCATGGAAGAACGATCAGCTCGAAGGTGCAGAAGCGTTACTGACCACCGCGATACACCAGCAAAACCATCCGAGCTACCATTTTCTCGCTGCTCGAGCTCTCGTACGCGCTCGTTTACAACACTGGGACGAAGCGCTCGTCGATGCCCAAACGGTGCTGCTTGCTTTACTCTCACATTCATTGACGCTGACGCCAACTCGTACCAAGGCCATCGATGCTCAACCATCCATGATTGCCTACATTGCAAAAATTCTGGCTCGTGTCGGCAAGGGCGAAAAGGATAAGGCTTACCTGGCATGCGATATCGCGTTCGAGCACTCCTATTCATCTCACATTCACATTCCCCTCCCTATCAAGGTCTGTATTCCTGCACTTGGTCTCCGGTCAACTGCCAATCCATTTTAGGCTATCGTCATGTTTATGGCCGGGGAACACCATGAAGCGTTATCCTACATGGATAGCCTCACTGCTGCAGTTCGATGCGACTCAACATGCGATACGATTCAGGCACGTGCACGATGTGCCCCGCGTGACGGATATTACAACTGACGTCTCGCAAAGGCTTACATATATCTTCTCCTCGGGAAATCGCACACTGAACGCAAGGAATACGAGCATGCCATACGATTCTTGGAGCGTGCACGTGCGCAAGTACCGCATGGTCAGAATCGACTGCCTTTGGTGGTCTCATTGGTAATTTCTCCTAATCGGTCTAGTGCAACGTGTCGAAATCGCTCAGTTTCGCTTCTGACAGATGTCGGGATGGAAATTTGATAATCTTCACATCACAGTCTGGCAGCGCCTTTGTGAAGCCCTATTTGTAGCCGGTCGTAGGAAGGATGCAGAGGAATCTCTGCTCGAAACGGTAAATAGTTTTGACGAAGAGGTCTATAGGAGCGAACTGATCACGAAATGGGTTTCTGGTGAGTCAATACTGTATCCACTTGTGTTCCATGTATTCAAAACTTCTCTGTAGACTTTACCCACCAATATCTCTCCGCTCCCAAAAGTGATGGCGACGCGGCCTCGACTCCAACTGAAGATGCTAACGTGGTGACGGTTCACGCTACCCCCACACCACTTTTGAGGGCATGGGCCAGAGCAAAATTGACTCATTTCTCATGGAAAGATGCCTTGCTTTCTGCGGTCCATGTGAGTATCAACTTTTGCTCTCGTGTCTCGTGGCCCTGACACTCTTGTTTTGGAGTTTATCGTTTCGAGATTCACAGTCTATCGGGCTATATATGAACGTCTCGAGACGATCGGCTGTCCAATGGATGCGAGCAAGTGTTTTCGCCAAATGGTGGACGAACTGGTCGAGGATGTACCTGATGAGCAGTCTGAATGGGTTTTCGGTGAGTGGTCTTGCATAAGATGTATGTATCATTGACATGTTCATTGTACTCTAGACTTCAGACGACGTTGCATGGAGAAACTGGAGAGTAGTGGGGACACCGCAGTGAGCGACGAACGGCATGGTGGTGCCGTCTTCCATTATCCTACTTCACTGGTGGTGAAACCCGCCACGCTACACAATCTCTTGATCAAACGCAGCCAGGAATACATGGCCAAAGGCCTTTGGGTGGAGGCGCTACATGACGCGAACAAGGTGCGTTGCTCTATGTCGCATAAACTAGTTCTGGTAAATAGATGATCGCCAGGTGATCGAACTCGATCCACTGTCTCCATGGGGCTACGAGAGGAAGCATGCTGCATTACACAAAGCTGGAGATTATCAAAACGCAATCAATGCATTCGAGGTGATGCTGTCAAGGATGTTGGAGTCATCTGATCCAGATATTCGCAGTGAGGGTGTCGACACCATATCGAAGAGCACACACTGACCTTGCCTCCCAGTGCTTCATTGCCAGTACATCGATCCAGGAGAGACGAGAAAGAGCATCCGGAGGGCTGTTCAGTATGCCATCCGCGACTCGCCACGAGTGCTCATCAACACCCTCTCTGGCCGGCTTTGCGACAAATCTCAACAGGCTGCGTCATTCGAGTCACACGCTATCTTCAACGAGCTGATCTCCTCCATGACGACCTGCATTGATGACGTCCATATCAAGCATGAAGTTAGAGAGTACTATCGTTACGGGATGTTCTCGCACAAGTGGGAGGACAATGAACCTCTGTTCGAGAGTGTCGTCCGTCTTATGGTACATGATCTCGAGGAATATCCGACTCACGACAAGCTGAAGATGTTCTGCAAGATCGTTCAGGATGCCGGGTTGGACTGGGCATGGAGCGATACGTGCTGTCTCAATAAAGCGGATCAGTTCGTGCTTCAAGAAGCCCTGCTTTCCATGTTCAAGTGGTACCAGGAGTCTGCCTTGACCGTTGTCTTTCTCTTTGATGTTCTCTCTCCATCGCAGCGTGGCGACCTGATGAGGAGCATCTGGAACTCCCGGGCGTGGACATTGCAGGAATATCACGCATCCAAGGTGGTCCGGTTCTACACCAAGGAGTGGACGCCGTACATGAACCTCGACATTCCTAACCACAAGGAGTCGCCTGAGATTATCTCGGAGATGGAAGAGGCAATAGGTATCTCAGCACAAGCGTTGATGGCACTCCGACCAGGCTTAGACGACATACGAGAGAAGCTCTGTCTATCATCGACACGACGGACGACTTTCATCGAGGACGCAGCGTACTCCTTACTCGGAATATTCTCCATGTCCTTACCGGTGGTGTATGGGGAGGGAGACCGAGCGCTCGGGCGCCTATTGGCCCAGCTACTTACGAGTTCGAGAGACACAAGTATCCTTGCATGGACAGGGAAATCCGGGAGCTTCAATAGCTGTCTCCCGACCAATATTATCGTGTTCAAGCAGCTACCACCCTCACACATCCCACCCGCGATCACAACTACGGAGATGGAGAAGCTCACCGCTACACTGCGCGTCTCTTTGCTTAATTCCGCCTCGGTCATGAAACTGTATGACCAACTTCACCACCTGCCATTGCCGTTGTTTGTGGGACAACGACTGAAGCTTCCATGCCTCAAATTTAAACTTGAGGCTGTAAGACGCGCTCGGAATGCAGGGGAGCGTGTATTTCGTGCGAACACAGATGCGCTCGAGACCGTGGAGATCGAGACGGAAGAAGATCTCTCTCGATCCGGTCCTCTGTACCTTGTTCACCCATGGATCGACTTTCTCCTCGACCGCCGGCCTGTGGACAGCATAATTGAGACGATACCCGAGGAGAACGCCGAAGATCAATCTTCTATCGGCGAGCTGCCTCCGGGTTTGCTCCCAGGTCCTTCGAGTATCACCTCTGCAGCCCGCAAGACAGGAACGGGTGAGCTCGCTTCCCGCTTAGGGTTACCGTTTGATGGCGTGACTGCGACCCGCCGCAAAGACGAAAGCTCTCTCCCACCTCCTTCGTCTCTATCGCCGGAAAACAAACGCATTCGAGCCCTCCAAATGATCCCTCGATTGAAACAGCCATTTGGTGCGTTGTTGCTCGCAGAGAACCGTGGAAAAGTTGCAACATACAGGAGGGTTGCCACAGAGACTCTTATCACGGTCAAGTTGGTGAAAATGACGCCTGCAGTGCTGAAGAAGCTGGTATCCAGCGTGCGTGTACTGGAAGTACTCTGATGAGGCTTTCGTAGTTCGAAATTGTTTTCTTTTGGTGGGCTCAGGCTTGTAGAGTTTCTCATCATTGCTTTGATGAACGATTTCGAGACCTTGCTTACGCCGTGTTTTCTTCATTTCCTTGTCCTTCCAGCCATAATTTTCTTTAGAGACACGTTGTCTATCTCACCGATTACCACCCTGACTGTATATTTCTGAATTCATCTAGAATCTTTGGACATCGTGTTTGATTTGCGTCGACATCCCCATGATGGATAATCGATAAATAGTCTAGAGTATCACAGTGCTCAAACAGATAACCTCCTATGGTACGCACAATCACTCTGAAGTGCTCAAAATTTAGCTATGATGGCGAGTGTAAGTGTAGTCCGCGGTCAAATTCCACTGACAACTATTTTCTCGTATGCAGAGCGAAGAGTTCCAAGAGGGGATAACCATTCCTTCTTATCAACAGCCCTTTGACAACTCGCACATTGAAGAAGCTCGCGATCGGTCACTCCGATCGATACAAACAACGCCAACATCCGCGTCAAGTCGACGTTGGATCAGACCACCGAGTCCAGTTAGGGGGATAAAGCGAAGACAGGAATTTACTCACGAGCTGTCTGGTAGAAGTAAATTGGCTTTATTTCTACCCTACGGTTGGTAATTGTGAATTCCTGCAAGATCATGGTTACCGACTTTGATCGACACGAAAGATCTGTCGGGATACTCGGGATACTTTTCAAAGAATCTGGCAATCACCTCAAGACTGGTCACAGACTCGTTGTATTATGGGTCACGAACGAGCTGGATGAAAGCCTGGATAAGGCTCACCTCCATTGAAGAACATCTTGGCATTAAGTGGCAAAGGTAATTATCGTTCTAAGAAGTCTCCTCGGAAAGCTTCGTCAATTGATGCTCTACCTCTCAGCCTTGCATAATCCTCTTGGCTTAAAGATATCTGTTTCATGAGAAATGAGACCAAGATATTTCTCGCCTTGTTCTACCGGTTGTCTTGCACAGCACAGCTCGTGGAGATATACACGACATTACCAAATGTTCATACCAATGAGTGATAGAGTCATAAACGTAGACTGGTGACCCTTCCACCTATGGGGCGGGTCAAGACGAGCTTCGGCGACCACTGACGCCGATGGCGGTTGTGCGTAATAGCTTGGAAGAGGGTGCGGATGCGGATGCGTGGGTCGATACAGGCGTGGATGAGGACGATCTCTCGGTCGTGTTGAATTCGCCGGAGTGCGACGTATTTGCTTGACCTTTGGGATGTTGGGACACTGTCCATATAGCCCAATGGAACGTCAATCCAGGGTTTGTTTCACTGCGTCACGAAATGGACGACTGATTCCACATTGCTATTCGACCATGACAGTTTCTCGACCTCCATGTCGGGCGATTCTAGCCGGCTAGGATTGATCCTGCTGAATGTCACGGAGTCCAGGCAAGCTGGCCTGGCCTTTTGCCCACGAATAGGCGAATAAGCACACTCTGGATATCAGGCACGTCACCTGCGGAATCTTGAAGATATAGAAAATAACGGAATATGGAAGGATGGCTATGAGCGGGCATGACGGTTCGTTCGTTCTTCGGAGGTATAGCGTGATCGGGATAGCAACAATTGGAACGAAGTATACACAGATAGCGTACATCGTATGCTTCGTGGAATGGGTTTTGTCGAGCAGATATCTATCTCCGCTGATGACTCAGGATGAGGTGGTACGCGATAATCCGGTAACGACGTGTCGTCCGCGCAAATGGTCATTTGTATGCATATTTCTATGATGCAGAACCTTGGGGGACTTTGGGGAGATAGCGTGAAACGGTGAACGAGCGCCCAGGACACGAGGTGATGGAGCATGTGTACTGATCCACATTAGGGAAGAGCAACGTGTATAAAATACGAAGAGGGCGTACGGACGACAGCTTCTCCGCTGACTCTCATCCTTGTTTCGCTAGATTGTGTCGTTTCGCATGTCGTCGACAATGACGGGTGCGTACTGAGAAGATGGGACCGCATTGATACTGATAGCTAGACAAGAGCATTCCTTGCACATCAAAATCAACGCCAGTTACCACCTACGTGCGGTGACATTCTCAGCAAACGGCGAGCATCTCTTGAGCGGTGGTCGAGACCAGAACGTTCAAGTGTGGCAAGTGCAAGATGGCCAACGAGTGGCAACGATCGAAGCAAAGGGTGTTCTCTATCTCGCCGTGTCGAACAATGGAAAATGGATCGCGGGGGAGACGTGGGATGGCAAGGTATTCGTTTGGGACGCCGAGACATACGAAAGAGTCTCGGAGCTCAGAGAGGACATCTACGCTATCGATTTCTCTCCAGATTCGACGAAGCTCGTCTCGGGGTCCTCGAACTGGACAGCCACAATTTGGGATCTCGGGAGTGGCCAAAAAATACGGACACTCCGCCATGAGCAATCCGTGATCGCTGCCAAGTTCTCGTCGGACGGGGATCGAATCGCAATTGCCACGTCGCAATCAGTTCAAGTCTGGGATAGCAAAGATAGTCATTTACTCGTTGACATTCCAGTAACGGTGACCTCTTCGTACAACAAGGGTCTCCGGTGGTTCAATGACCACATCTTGGTCGTATCTGGCAGTAAAATCAAGCAACTGGACGCATCCACCGGTTCAACGGTATATGAATGGCCAGTTCCTAATGGCGACGTCAACTCGTGCATTACTATACCAAGACATGGCAAATTTATCGCATGTTCGACAAGCCATTCCGTCACATTTTGGGATACGTCAACCCACTTGCAGATCGGTCTCATCGAACACACTGAATACATACGTTCAATCGCACTATCTCCCGATAACAGGTCTCTCGCAGTCGGTGGAATGAAAGGGACAATCATTACCGATGGTCTATCTCACTGTATCGTGAGTACGTAGCCTCACTGGACTACGACATGTCTGATGCCCTCCTCTTCATTCCCATCGTCTCGTCTGGATTCCACCCTCCAGGAACCATATATTCAGATTGACGATGGTGTGCTCGATGCATGGAGGAGCGATCAGCTCGAAGATGCAGAGGCATTGCTGACCACCGAGATACACCAGCATCAGCATCCGAAGTACCATTGTCTCGCTGCTCGAGCTCTCGTACGCGCTCGTTTGAAACACTGGGACGAAGCGCTTGTCGATGCTGAAATGGTGCTGCCTGCTTTACTCTCACATTCATTGACGCTGACGCCAACTCGTACCAAGGCCATCGATGCTCAACCATCCATGATTGCCTACATTGCAAGAAGTCTAGCTCATGTTGGCAAGGGCGAAAAGGACAAGGGTTACCTGGCATGCGATATCGCGTTCGAGCACTCCCATTCATCTCACATTCCCCTTCCCCTGCCCACCAAGGTCTGTATTCCTGCACGTGGTCTCCGGTCAACTGCCAATCGATTTTAGGCTATCATCATGTTTATGGCCGGAGAACACCACGATGCGTTATCCTACATGGATACCCTCACTACTGCAGTTCGATACAACTATACGATTCAGGCACGTGCACGATCAGCTACCGCGTGACGGATATCACAACTGACGTCTCACAAAGGCTTACATATATCTTCTCCTCGGGAAATCGCACACTGAACGCAAGGAATACGAGCATGCCATACGATTCTTGGAGCGTGCACGTGCGCAAGTACCGCATGGTCAGAATCGACTGCCTTTGGTGGTCTCGTTGGTAATTTCCCGTAATCGGTCTAGTGCAACATGTCGAAATCGCTCAATTTTGCTTCTGACAGATGTCGGGATGGAAATGTGATAACCTTCACATCACAGTCCGGCAGCGCCTTTGTGAAGTCCTATATGTAGCCGGTCGTAGGAAGGATGCAGAGGAATCTCTGCTCGAAATGGTAAATAGTTTTGACGAGGAGGTCTATATGAGTGAAGTGGTCACGAAGTGGGTTTCTGGTGAGTCGATACTGTATCCACTTGTATTCCATGTATTCAAAACTTCTCTGCAGACTTTACCCACCAGTGTCTCTCCGCTCCCGAAAGTGATGGCGACGCGGTCTCGACTCCAACTGAAGATGGTAACGTGGTGACGGTCCACGCTGCCCCCACACCACTTTTGAGGGCATGGGCCAAAGCAAAATTGGCTCATTACTCGTGGAAAGATGCCGTGCTTTCTGCGGTCCATGTGAGTATCACCTTTTGCTCTCGTGTCTACTCGTGGCCCTGACACTCTTGTTTTGAAGTTCATCGTTTCGAGATTCACAGTCTACCGGGCTATATATGAGCGTCTCGAGACAATTGGCTGCACAATGGATGCTAGCAAGTGTTTTCGCCAAATGGTGGACGAACTGGTCGAGGATGCCCCTGATGAGCAGTCTAAATGGGTTTTCGGTGAGTGGTCTTGCATAAGATGTATGTATTATTGACATGTTCATTGTACTCTAGACTTCAGACGACGTTGCATGGAGAAACTGGAGAGTAGCGGGGACACCGCAGTGAGCGACGAACGGCATGGTGGTGCCATCTCCCATTATCCTACTTCACTGGTACTCAAGCCCGCCTCGCTACAAAATCTCTTGATGAAACGCAGCCAGGCATACATGGCCAAAGGCCTTTTGGTGGAGGCGCTAAATGACGCGAACAAGGTGCGTTGCTCTGTGTCGCATAAACTAGTTCTCATACAAAAATAAATGATCGCCAGGTGATCAAACTCGATCCACTGTCTCCATGGGGCTACGAGAGGAAGCATGCTGCATCACACAAAGCTGGAGATTATCAAAACGCAGTCGATGCATTCGAGGCGATGCTCTCAAGGATGTTGGGGTCGTCTCATCCAGAGATTTCTGGTGAGGGTGTCGACACCATATCGAAGAGCATATACTGACCTTGCCTCCCAGCGCTTCATTGCCAGTACATTGATCCAGGGGAGACGAGAAAGACCATCCGGAGGGCTGTTCAGGATGCCATCTGCGACTCGCCACGAGTGCTCATCAACACCATCTCTGGCCTACTTTGTGACAAATCTCAACAGGCTGCGTCATTCGAGTCTCACGCTGTCTTCAACAAGTTGGTCTCCTCCATGACGACCTGCATCGATGACGTCCGCATCAAGCACGAGGTCACAGAGTACTATCGTTACGGGATGTTCTCGCACAAGTGGGAGGACAATGAACCTCTGTTCGAGCAAGTCATACGCATGGTGGTTTATGAACTTGAGGCATCTCCCACCCACGACAAACTGAAGATGTTCTGCAAGATCGTGCAGGATACTGGGTTGCAATGGGCATGGAGTGATACGTGCTGTATCAATAACGCAGATCACCTCGTACTAGAAGAGGCGTTGGTTGCCATGTTCAAGTGGTACCAGGAGTCCGCATTGACCGTTGTCTTTCTCTTTGACGTTCTCTCTCTATCGCGGCGTGGCGACCTGATGAGGAGCATCTGGAACTCCCGGGCGTGGACATTGCAGGAATATCACGCATCCAAGGTGGTCCGGTTCTACACCAAGGACTGGACGCCGTACATGAACCTCGACATTCCTAACCACAAGGAGTCGCCTGAGATTATCTCGGAGATGGAAGAGGTGATGGGTATCTCAGCAGAAGTGTTGATGGCACTCCGACCAGGCTTAAACGACATTCGAGAGAAGCTCTGTCTATCATCGACACGACGGACGACTCTCATCGAAGACGCAGCGTACTCCTTACTCGGAATATTCTCCATGTCCTTACCGGTGGTGTACGGGGAGGGGGACCAAGCGCTCGGACGACTATTGGCGCAGCTACTCACAAGCTCGGGAGACACAAGTATCATTGCATGGACAGGGAGATCTGGGAGTTTAAATAGCTGTCTCCCATCCAGCATGATCGTGTTCAAGCGGCTACCACCCTCACACATCCCGCTCGCGTTCGCTACTACGGAGATGGAGAAGCTCGCCACTATAGTGCTCGTCTGTTCGCTTAGTTCCGCCTCGGTCATGAAACTGTATGACCAGCTTCATGATCTGCCTTTGCCGTTGTTTGTGGAACAACGACTACAGCTTCCATGCCTCAGTTTCAAACTTGGGGCGGTAACAGCCGCTCGGAATGCAGGGGAACATTTATTTCGTGCGCAGACAGATGCGCTCGGGATTGTGGAGATCAGGACGGAAGAAGATCTCTCTCGATTCAGTCCTCTGTACCTTGTTCATCCATGGATCGACTTTCTCCTAGACCGCCAGCCTGTGGGAAGCATAATCGAGACGATACCCGACGAGGAGCACACCGAAGATCAATCTTATATCGGCGAGCAGCCTCTGAGTTCGCTCCCAGGTCCTTCGAATATCACCTCCGCAGCCCGCAAGACACAAACTGGTCGGCTCGCTTCCCGCTTCGGGTTACCGTTTGGTGGCCTGACTGCGACACGTAGCAAATACGCAGGCTCTCTCCCGCCCCTTTCGTCTGTATCGGTGGAAGACAAATTGAGTCGAGTCCTCCAAATGATCACTCGACTGAAACAGCCATTTGGTGCGCTCTTGCTCGCAAAAAGACCTGGAAAGGCTGCAGCATACAGGAGGGTTGCCGCAGAGACTCTTATCAAGGTCGAGTTGGAGAAGATCACGCCTGCAGTGCTGAACATCCTGGTATCCAGCGCGTGCGTACTGGAAGTGCTCTGATGAGGCTTTCGTAATTCGAAAATGTTTCTTTTGGTGGGCTAAGGCTTGTAGAATTTCTCATCATTGCTTTGATGAACGATTTCGAGACCTTACTTACGCCGTGCTCTTGATGTTTTCTTCACGTCCTTTGACTTCCAGCCATGATTTTCTTTACTGGCACGATGTTGATATCACCGATTACCACACTGTATATTTCTGAATCAACCAGTTTCTCGCATGCGTAGCGAAGAATTCCAAGAGGGGATAATCATTCCTTCTTCCCTACAGTCGTTTGACAACTTGCACATTGGACTTGAAGAGGCTTGGTCACTCCGATCGACAGCACAGCGGTCGTCAGTGTGGACTGCCAAAGAATGTCTGACCCCACCATCTTGACCACATCTCGCCGACCACTGATGGCATGTTGCCGGAAGCCAGGGATAGTCACTTGTGGCCCGCTATTCAGCGTTGTACTGGATTAGTTGGGAAAAATTCCTTCCAGCGAAAACGCTCGCAAGAGGTGTGTACATTGACACCCATGCCCTCCATACGTGGAAGGACTCTCATCATGGGATCCGTAGAACTTCGAAAGAAGCGCAATTCCACAAGCTCAAAAATCGGCACATTTGAAGTGCAAATCCCAGCGAAAAAAAGCCAACAATTTGTCCCATACAGTCCCTCATAATTGGTCACCGACTCGGAACATTGTTGCCCAACTGTGTCACGTTTCTTCCACAATCACAGACTCACTTATAGGCACCAAGAAATAATTTTAGGTCGCCAAATGCCAGCGCAACTTTCGGAGGTGCCCTGATGCTTGGCGTCAACGTTCGTTCCTTGCGAATGTGTCATATTCAGCATGTAAGGTCCGTGTACTGAGAGCAAGCTTACGCAGTTACATTCAAGTTGGAGCGATGAATGATGGTGGTAACCAAGCCCCGCACCCCACACCGCGGATTCGTGCGGCCCGAAGCTGCGGGAAAAATGCAAACGAGATACCTGGTAAAATGCCTCATACAAATCTGGGACGTGGGGCTCCATATTGACTGTGATAATAGAATGGGCGGTCGCTTGAATCTCAAAGCATCGAACAAACAGCGCAGTTCCATAATTGACTGTCAGGCACTTTTTTTTTTTTTTTTTCCATTGGCCACCAATTGGCTAACCGGTCGTTCATGTGATCGTATACTGCAGCGCGATACAAGCTTGCTCCATCACTGCCGTCTCAACTGCTGATTTTAGCACGGCATGTTTCATTCAACATGCTGGGTTTGCCGATCACATATAATACAATGTCACTAGCGATGGGGTTACTACGCCTTCGCCGCGTTCCTTTTCAGCAAGAGCTCTGCCATCCGACCCAGTGATGCTGTCGTTGCAACGTGAAACGCAGGTATGGCTCCAGATTGAAGGTGCGCGAGAGATGCCTCGACGTGTGTGGAACGCCTGGCCGGACCTCATCAAAGTCGTAGCGAGGTTTCTGGCTCGCGGCATTTCCCGAGTTATGTAATTATCGTTCTAAGAAGCACGGACCGTCTCTTCGTCGAGAAACGTCTCCTAAGCTTCGTCAATTACCTGTCAGCCTTGCATATCCTCTAATCTTAAAGATATCTGTTTCATGAGAAACGAGACCAAGATATTTCTCGCCTTGTTTTACCGGTCCTGCACAGCACAGCTCGTGGAGATATACACGACATTACCGAATGTAATACCAGTGGGTGATAGAGTCATGAACGTAGACTGGTGAACATTCCACCTATGGGACGGGCCATCGCATTTGGCAGACCCATAGATGGATTTGGTTACCAGTTTACCTTGGAACGTTACACAACTCGCTATCGGACGCTCGTAGCAGGCTCCATTTGGCACAACGTTTTTAGACTCAGCGTACCAGTGCTCGGCATGAACGAAGGAAGGTGAATCGTCTTTCTACGACGGAGACGATTGCCGCACTGCACTGGCGGAACGGCCGATAGTTGGTATGTCCAATATCCTTTATCGTCTACGCCGATACGGTGATGGAGGGGACTCGATGGTGTCGATCGTACAAAGGCGATTCGCCTTCCTTCCTTCGTGCCGGCTCAGCACGCTGAGTCTAAAAACGTCGTGCGAAACTGAGCACGAGTGTCCGGACCTTCAACTACGACGCTGACTTCAAGGCGTGACTGAGATAGAGGGGCTTCACAACTTGTCCACTAAACTTCCACCTACGCACTTGCTATCACCTCTCGACATGAAACTCTCTTGGATTGCCGTCTCCATTCCTTTCTTCAACTCCGTACCACCCCCCATGGTACCAGTCTCCGTGAACTGGTTTCCAAATAGGAGATGCAACTACGCTTGCAGCTTTTGCTTCCACACGAATACCAATCAGTTTATCCTCCCCCTGGAGGACGCCAAGCGTGGTCTTCGCATGCTTGTCGAGGCGGGTATGAAGAAGCTGAACATCAGCGGTGGGGAACCCTTTCTCCACCCCCGCTACATAGGGGAAGTATTCAAGTTCTGCAAAGAGGAGCTCCGCATCGAGTCGTGTTCGGTCGTGAACAACGGCTCCAAGGTGACTGAAAAGTGGCTGGACCAATACGGTCAATATCTGGACGTCATGGCCATCTCATGTGATTCATTCGACACGGACACCAACCTCAAGCAAGGTCGTGCGGAGAACGGCACGTCCACGACCCACATCGACACTGTCTTCAAGGTCGCACAGTGGGCCAAGGACAGGGGTATTAAAGTGAAAATCAACACCGTCGTCACCATGTGCGTATTTTTCAATTGATCATACCACTCGCCGACGAATTCTCGACAGCAATAACTGGAAAGAGGACATGAATGACCAGCTCGAGCAAATTGAACCGTTCCGCTGGAAGGTAGAATCTGATGCCTCCAATACATTGCTCAAGTCGATGACGCTGATTAATCTGATAGGTTTTTCAGGTGCTCCTATTGGACTCGGAAAACACGGGTGCAGAAACAGGCTCACTTCGTGATGCCCGTAACCTCACCATAACAAAGGAGCAGTTCAAGGCATTCCTCGAGCGCCATGCTTCGCAAACGTGCATGGTTCCGGAGGATAACGACTCGATGAAGGACTCGTACTTGAATTTGGATGAAAAGATGAGGCAAATACCTTCCATGAAGCGCCCTGACGAGAAGCTGACCCCCATTCGGTTAGATTTTTGAACTGCAAGGACGGGGGCAAGAAAGCAGGACGATCGTTATTAGACGTCGGCGTTCAATCTGCTCTCCAGGATTCTGGATTTGACGAGACCGCGTTCAATCAACGCGGGGGGATCTTTGACTGGAAGAAAGAAGCATCTCTCGAATGGTAGGTGAATATTTGATGTCCCTCAGTGAATCCGGCCGAAGTGTCTTTCAAGTTGTACTACTAGCGTGTCATGTTTTGTACACCTCCCAAGTCTTGTGAACCCATGACGCTAGTCTGGTGATCAGATTCGGGTCGTACTATGAAGCAATGGTTTTGCCTCATAGTACGGCCAGGTCACCAGACTGTGACGATGCGCGGGAATGTTGCAGCAGCCAGTTGGTCGCCTCAACTTGCAGCCTCGCTATCGGAACTCCACGATTAGTCAGAGAGAGTTGATGTGGGCTGCTGCGCAGATTCGGCTTGTAGTTCAAGTTGCGGTGCTGCGCAATCGTCCACTCCAACGACGCTGCGCCTGTACGAGAGACAGCTTGGCGAGTTACGGAAAAGTCTTGATATGTTGAATCCACTTGACTCAGCTGCCAGTGGCGCATCTTGGGGATCTGGATCGCAGCACTGCCACCCATTTTCGTATCGTCTGGTTTGACGGCCACCATCAGCACTGCGGCGTCAGCTTCCTTGTCGCAGGACTCGGCACTGATGTACTGTGGATTGCGGATTTAAGTTGTTTGCTGAATGTTCTATTAATATGCTCGGTTCATCGATAAACCGTCGCAGTCGAAGTCGTCATCCACATTGGTTTCAGCAAGAACGTATAAGAGGACGGTCTTCGATCATTGGAATCCTCATCATCTAATTACCTTTATATCTTCTACACTCCGAGTCACGCATCGAAATGACCACTAGCATCGTCGGTACTCTCTGGGGAGATTCCCGCCAGCGCCAGTCCAAAGTCGTACGTCTACGACAATTTCTCGAAGCAGACGTCTAACTCTTGTTACTTCATGACAGATCCTTAGTGTCGCAGAAGTCAATGGGTTTGAACTCAAACTACCTCAGGCTGAATGGTCGTTCACGAACAAGCCCGCTGAATTCATGTCCAAGTTTCCCTATGGGAAGATTCCTACCTTTGAGGGCACGGATGGATTCAAGTTGATCGAAGGTACTACGATTGCCCGGTATCGTGAGTGGCCCATAATGTGTTCAGCAAACGGTGATCGTGAACTCGCTCGTTCTAGTCAGCAGCATCGGCACTCAGGTCAACCTGTTGGGCTCCGATGCGCAGGAAGTCGCGATCGTCGATCAATGGGTGCACTATGCCGAACATGAGATCAGCGCGCCGACTCAGACCATCACAGGTCTGATCCACAGCTACTATAAGCCTTTCAGTCCAGAGGCAAGGCGTTGAATGACTGCGGATGTTCATGAGATGTCTGAGGCGCTCCTAACAGATTCTGGATAAGAATTACGAGCGCCTTGTTTACGGCCTCGCCTACCTCGAGTCTCATCTCGCTGCACGTCCCTCTGGTTACGTGGCGTTGGACGCGCTGACGCTCGCCGATTTCATTTTGGCTGGGGTGATGTTTGCTGCTGCGCAGGTCACGCTTGGATCTGCTGAACGCGCACAGTACCCACATATCTTTGCTCATTACAAGAAGGTCACCGAGGATGAAAGGGTGGAGCAGTACTGGGGCACGAAGGAATTTGTAGATGTACGGGTCACTGAACCGAAGACAGTGATCGCCTCCTGAGGTGTACAGGAATGATGATTTGTTGTATAGCGACATCCCGGGATTGTTACAAATTCAAAAACGTCATTTCTTGCACGTTCGTAGAGCCAGGTCCTTTCGAAGGTTGCTCATCTGTGGGAATTCGGATCATCCCTGTGGGGTATGATACTTGTGTGTGTTCTTGACCCCTATCAAAGTGACGTGGTTTGATGTGGCGATCGGCTTTGGGTGCATTGTCAATCTCACCCTTGAAGAAATGCGACGTGCAAGCATCGTGCTTCTGAGTCATTATAACGTTCAACAACAGTAGGTTCATAAGTAAGTTATCTCTCATTTGCTTTGTCAGACACGTGAGGTAAACCTGACGCAACGGTCAACATACAGTAAGTATGGTCCGGATCACCGTTGTACAGCATGTCCTGGAAACGGAAACTGACTCGGATTTCATATCTTCAACAATACAGTACTAGTAGCCTAGGGTCAATACAGAATAAATTTGTAAGCATATCTATATCGGTCGCACCAGCAATATAAGATGGTCGTGGAACCCAGCGTCCCATCATTTCAGTCCTCCCCATCGTTTGTTTGAAGCTTAGCTCGAGAAACATGGCACCCGTTGGAACTTATTGGGGCTCAGCTCGCCAACCTCAGACCAAAATCGTACGCCCCTGCGAGTTACATCACAAACCCCGCTCAGTCATCTTCTGTTCTTAGATCCTCAGTATTGCGGCTGTCAACGGACTGGAGCTGGAACAACCCGAGTTTGATTTTTCGAAGAAGCCGGATGGGTTCACGACCAAGTTCCCTTATGGAAAGATTCCCGCGTTCGAAGGCTCGGATGGATTCAAGCTGATTGAGAGCATACCAATTGCGCGTTACTGTGAGTACGACACGAGTCGCCAGGCGTGGAGCACTCACCCGTTCTAGTGTGCGGTCTCGGGACTACGGTTAACCTGTCGGGTTCCGATGTGAAAGAGATCGCGCTGGTCGATCAGTGGGTCCACTTTGCGGAACAAGAGATCGGAAATCCCTGTCAGAGCATCATGGGGTTGGTGTATGGCTTCTTTGGGCCATTCAATCGTGAGGTGAGTACAAGCCAGACCTTGAGGCCACCTGAGGGAATGACACATTTTATTTCAGAGCCTCGACAAACATACGGAGCGCCTGACACGCGCTCTCAAGTACCTTGAGTCATACCTCGCGACACGTCCTTCCGGTTACTTGGTCTCGGACTCCGTGACTCTCGCCGACTTTGTCTTGGTCGGGATGGTCTATGGTGCTTCGTACGTAGCACTCGGAACCGCGGAACGCGCAAGTTACCCGAATGTCTTTTCCCATTATGACAAGGTGACCGGAGACGAGAAGGTCAAGCAGTTCTGGGGAAGGGAGCACTTCACAGAGGTCAAGATCACCGAGCCCAAAACGTTCTCGCACTAGCTGAAGTTGTTTCGACTGTCTGTAACTTGTACCTGTACGCGTTAGGTGAATGTTTGTCGTCTATTATAGTCGCTTGAATGAAAGGTGACATGTAGCACCGGACTGGGATGACAATGCCGTGGTGATGCTAGCCCCTGCCAGTGCTACGATCAATTAGCTTCTATTGCCGAAAGCAGCTGGCACAGGAGACCCTTCCGTGTCATACGAACCGTCCAAGTCCAGAGACAAAAAGACATACCCGCCCGTTGATTTGTGAGATCTGTCGCAGCGGCAGTAAGCATTTGGATACCATTTGATTGCAGCGCCTCTGCCTAATGAAAATGCAGGCCGACGTTGTGGGAAGGTCTCTCCGACTCCCGAGCATTGTCTAACTTTTTCACTCGACGTGGGTGCGTCTGTTTGTGTACGCTTGTTGCAGGACACCTGGAATAATTCGAACGTGAAAGAAGATGTCGGACAAAGAGTGAATTTTGCGTGACTGCGCCTGTAATGGCCATCACCAAAATTGTCAAACTCCGCTTATGCCCGATAAAGGCAATTGCTGAGTCACCGACGCGACGATGTACGCTATGAGTACCGTTTGGAGTGTCGAGCTCGCGCGGTTCGCAAGGTGGCATATGATCCATTTTTTGAGAAGGGAATTCAACTCGAAGTATGTGTTACGGTCGAATATCGAATGAAAATAGGACACATGGCAAGCTGAGAGGTCCCGCCATCGATGAGGAAACGTCGATATCGAGCAGTAGATATGGGGTACAGCAAGCTCAATCTACTGGGAAGCCCTCGGTAACGGAGTAGATCTTCCATGTCCACGTCTGCCTGTGTTATTTCCTCAACCCCATCCACGGCTGAACCACTCCATCTCTATTCACTATGTCCGAGTCCCTGCTAGGTTACGTATCACTCAAGCAGCGCAGGTCATACTTAGGGATTGCCTATGTCTCCTCCTATACACGTGGCGCTCCTGCACAACGTCCTCCGACTTTCCATCGGTTGACACGTGTTCGGAACCTCGGCTTTGGGAGTAGTACAGATGGCTGGAACCCGCTCAGGAGACGAAGCCATAGTACAGTTGAAGAGAATGAAAGCCGAGAAAGCAACTGGTGAGTATAACCTGCTCATTCGAAAAGCGTTTGACTCACATAATATGATACCCATGACCAGCCACGAACAGCTATCTATTATTCCCAAGCGCTTACGGCTATCAGCAACCGCTGAGGGCTTTCAAGTTGCTTGTTGCATCGATGGCGACATCCTCGCACGACTATCATTCGTACCCCCACGAAATCCCGTCCACTCACGTTGGTCGAGCCCCTTACATGCCCTCGTGCAGAACCCTTCACACGATCGCTTTCGCCCTCAACGTCGAGCCACCTACAAGGACGCTCTGCGAAACAGTGGGCACGCAGTGCTTACTTGCACGAGATCAAGTTCTTACGAGAGCGGCGCGGCAGCGGTGGTGCCAAACGGGCGCTGGTATACAAAGGTCGGCAGAACGACCGTCAGAAGGTCGTGTTGGGAGATATGGCCAGCGTCTCGTCCTCGTCCTCTGCGTTGTCTCCTGAAAGGCAGCAACAAAGCGCCGGGCGAGCTTCGACGGCCGCTCATACCGATGGCGGTTGTGCGTGATAGCTTGGAAAAGGAACCAGATCCGGATGCGTGAGTCGACACAGACGTGGACAAGGACGACGTCTTGGTCGTCTCGGAGTGGGCGGTCGTGTTGAATTCGCCGGAGGGCAACGTGTTCCCTTGACCTGCGAATGCAGTAGCATGTCGTACATGGAACATGGTGGATTCTTTCTCTTCGTAGCCTGTTTACATACATATATATGTACCTCGTTCGCTGATCTACGTTGGCAGTACTCTGAATGTTGTAGTCGTTTTTCAGTTTCACGATAACATGTTACGGAACCCCTTGCATGGTCCACACATAGACGATCGTCTGCATAGCATACCCGGAGTATCGAGTACTACCAATCTAAACGAGCTCATTCAAAGTAAAAATGAGCGAGACCGAGAGCTGATTGTCAAGAAGAGTTGTGCGGCAAACTGGAACAAGCCATTGAGTACGCCATACCGTGGAGAAAACACTGATCATGAAAGGTCCAACCAGGGTTTTTTTCACTACGTCACGAAAAGGGCGACTGATTCCACATTGCTCTTCAACCATGGCCGATTCTTGACCTCCGTGTAGGGCGATTCCGGAAGGCCAGGATTCGATCTTGCTGAATGTCATCGAATCTGGGCAAGCAGCTCTAGCCTTTTGCCCACGAATACGGCGAATGAGCGCTCTCTGGATATCAGGTATGTCAATTTCAACTGGGCTAGCCTCGATAGATGGAATGATGGCCGTGAGCGGGCATGACGGTCCATTCGTCGGAGGAATGGCGTGATCGGGATAGGAATGATCGGAATGAGGTATACGTGCATAGCGTACGTATGCTTCGTAGAATGGGATATTTTTCTTGGCTTTGCCAAGCAGATGAGTCTCTGCAGTTGACTCACGATGAAGCGGCGTGCGATGAATGGTTAATGATTTGTTGATCGTTTGTATGCGATGCAGAACCTTCGGGGAACAAGTACTTTGGGGAGACAGTATGAACGAGCGCCCAAGACACGAGGTGATGGAGTATGTGTAATGGTCCACATAAGGGAGGAGCAATGATAAAATGGGAAGAGGACGTACGGAGTACAGCTTCTCCACTGACGCTCATCCTTGTTTCGCTAGATTCTGTCGTTATCCATGTCGTTGACAGTGACTGGTGCGTACCGAGAAGCTGGGGCCGTATTGATACTGATAGCCGGACAAGAACATTCCCTGCCCATCAAAATCAACGCAGGTAGTGACCTCCAGACGGTGACATTTTCGGCGAATGGCGAGCATCTTTTGAGCGGTGGTCGAGACCAGAACGTTCAAGTGTGGCGAGTGCAAGACGGCCAACGAGTGGCAACGATCAAAGTGAAGAATGTCCTCTGTCTCGC
>JBBPOE010000393.1:0-25814 GCA_038091295.1 Tylopilus felleus | reverse complement strand
AGTAGCCGTAAAACTGCGGTACGACGGCGTTGACGGGTACAATGGATTTCAATTGAGGGATGATGGTATATCCATTATAGAATGTGAAAAAGCGTTCCGGGAACTCTTGATAGTTTCTCGCCTCCCTGCAGAGATGGGGATCGCCTTCGAGGGAGAGCTTCGCGACGACAGTGAACTTGGCCGTACGTGGGACAGGAGCTGTAAACGCGCTGTGGGTACAGGATTTTTGGCTTTCGTACGTGAAGGGTGGGTCGATACGCAGGCCGGTAACGTGGGAATCTTTTTCGGATTCCTTTTCATCCCCTTCTCCTGTAAACCAGAGCTCTGCCTTCTTGACATCCCTCCGTTTCATCAGCTCATCCCAAACATCAGTTTGGTCGACCTTTTCAACGATCTGCGATGGATTTGCATCGGGAGAAACGACACAGATGATCTCCCGCTCGATGATCTCCCCGTCTCTTCCAAGATGAGCCGGGTCGTTGACTGCATCCAGTTCTGCTTGCGTCGGTTCACGTCCCGTAAACCCGTTAGGACCCCATGAGGCCGCTTTCATCAACTTGTCCCATCTCCCCGTATCTTTCAATCTCTCTATCTCCTTGTCCGCACTCTCCTTGAAGCATTGCGTACAGATTTTTTGTTTCACAAAGATATCGCGCGGTAACTCCCACTCGCCCTGGTACACGATCGAGTGATGTCCTTCTCCGACCTTGGCAATGGGTGAGAGGTACAGATGGCCCTCCTCGACTTTTGTGGGGCGGCGCGGATAAGGGGGAAGAGGGACCTCGATGATGGGCTCGTGGTTCTGGACTTGTGTCTTTGTCCGCTGGTACCTCAGGATGATCAGCGTGCGCGACTTGAACGTTTCAAATTCCTCGGTCTTTTGTCTTGCACTTTCATATTGCGAGCGTGCGGGCTGGGAAAGTCGGAGGTTGTACGTTCGTACGATGTCCGGTCGGGATGTCCAGGAAGTGTTGGCAAACCTTCGCCTCTCCGTAGTAAGTAGACAGAACGGGTCGTGGACGTAGAGAGTTTCTGGCAACAGAAACAACGGGATACGTTCCTGGAGAAGAATCGAGCACTCTGGATTTTCAAAGGGAGTGAAGGGCCACGGTTTTGGGTAATGGCTCGGATGGAAAGGTGACGTGATTGGTATCGTTGGTGGAACGTTCATGGGCGGATCCGTCTCGTCGTAGCTTTCCTTTTCGTCTTCCTCATTTTTTTCTCCGTCCTGCTTTTCCGTTGCGAATTTCGAGGGATCGAGACTCTTCCATAGCTGCAGCCTCGTGTCGATGCACCTGATCAACTCCTCTGTATCCGCGACACCCTCATCCCTCGGCTGACCCTCCAACTTGGCCCACTCGATCTCGGGCGCGGCGACATCCAACTCCCCCAACGCCTGTGCCATCTGGAATAGCGAGCTCCCCGTCGTGAACGACACATAATCAGGGATCGTGGGTATCCTGTTCACGCTGTAGAAATCGTACAATGTAGCGCCCCACGGGTACCCGTCTGGTGACTGCGTCCCCGGGAACTCGCCTTTCTTCAGGAGCTTGGCATCTGCATCGCGCGGCCAGAAGCGGAACACGGCGCGCTTCTTGTCTTGGCCGTTGTGTGATTCGGGGACGGTATGGAAATACTCTTCGTCGGGGTGACGACCCCAACCAGGGCGATTCTGGCGCAATAACCTGGGAGGGATGGAACTACGAAGCAATGAGAAAGGGGTGTCTCAGGCTGTGTTGCTCAGGAAAAAACACGTACGTATGAAGGTCGCCTGTCTTTGCCTTGCTCTTGCCCTTTGCATCTTTAGCTGGCGTAGCTTTGGCGCTGTCCCGAGAATCGTCAGGGGATCGCGTATAAGATAGTCTAGGCACGTTGACACGTACGCGTCATCATCCTCAGATGGCATCTCGCCGTCGGTAGATCGCACCACGCGCAACGCAGTGACGTGCCCATCCGCATATCTACACCAACGACACCATCAGAAACCCGGCAGTGAATGTATGTGATCATGAATAACGTACACCTCCTGGACCACCACCGTATCGACGTCCATCGCGTCCTGCGCAGGGCAAGCTTTGGGCCCAGGCTGGTTGGCAGGGGAGGGTGGCGCGTACACCTCCTCTATCGCCCGTTTGGAGCGCGTGGTGTTCAAGAACCCGCGTTTCATGATTGCGATGGTGGGTATACAGGGTGATTCAGATGATTTTTCGAGACTGTCCTGGCGCGATGGTGATGAGCGGTGATAGTAAGATCTAAAGAATTCCGAACTGCGTGGCGTCAGTCAGACGAGTGGCACGTTCAATATTGTTGGAGCAAGCGCGGGAAGTGACCTCAGACAAGGTGATCTCATGCACGGTCACGTGGGGAGTGAGCCCAGCACTGACTCCACGATTCGCGTATACTATGGACCATTGAGCTCGCTGACATATTCAACGCGGCCACAAGTGCCTCCTTGCAGGTACGCGTTGGCTTGATTGGTTCATGTCATCCGGCTCGTTGCTATCTCCAGCCGCCGCCATCCTTTCCCGGGCCCGTGCCGCTTTTGCATCCATCACTGCATCGTAGATGCTCTTCATCTGTTGCCTGGAATATGTGGTGAGTCTCTTCGATCGGGTTAAGGAGCTCCTCGATGGCCATTTGGTTTGAGCGTCGACAGGCGAGAATGGGTGAGAAGTTGAGAAGGTGGTGGTTCGGGTCTGTCCTGCCATCTTTGGCACAGAAACAAATCATTATAGTCGTGTTGGGTGTATGGGTTATGGTGGCCAAAACGGTATGGGTTACATGCTATGACAGAGATATGGGTTATGGGGTCAAAATCCCCCCATACCAACATGGGATATCAGCAAATGTATGGGCTATCACGGAGTATGGGTTATACCCCGTATGGCTTATATCAGAGTCGACTGTATAGGTCTGCGATACGAGTCCGTCTACACGAAGACATTCAGGCAAACAGGTAATCGTAAAACGTTCCTTTGTTGGTCCCTACTGCCCCGGCGAAACCTTTGTTGTCGTTCTTGACTTTCCTCTTGCGCCGAGCAGCCAATTTACGAGTAGGCAAACGATACGATCTACGGACTGGGGAAGGAGAAGAAGTCGAACGAGAATACAAACTGCGCAAGCGGTCTCGGTCAACACGGGCGCGAGAGGGCGTCGAGGTATCGACTCGCTCCCCTGACTCGACGTCGGCAAGGGACTCGGCTCGGGTGGAATCCGGGAGACGAGACGGTGTGCGCGTCGCATCCGCCGACGGCGCCGCCAAATCGTCCAGCTCGGCATGCGTAGAAAGGGAGAGGGACTCCAGGGATGCTGCAAAACCACGATCGTCCGAGTCGTCCGAGTCGATGGCAAAGTCGGATCCGCCGAGGACAGACCAGGAGGCAGGGGAGGAAGGACGAGATTCGTCGATATCGGAGAGTGACTGAGTGCCAGCGGGGACATCTCCGGAGACGCAATCGATGTCAGAAGCGTCGGTAGCGTCGTAGTCGGAGGGGTCTGCCGTGTTAAAGTCTGAGAGGCCGGCATCGGAAACGTGGAAATCAGAGGCATCGGTGGTGGGAGGAGTATCGAGCGTTCGAGAAGCAGTATTGAGACGAGGATCCGGGCGGGTAACGTTGGGGCGGAGAAGGTAGGTGAGGCGGTAACCATCTGTTTCCTTGCCTGATGGTCGATGTCAGTAGGTGAGAGGGGGTAGCCGGAGGGGACATACTGAAGCTGACGACGCCGTACCACCTTGCGACGCAATGTACGACATACCTCTCGAAACGGCCGTTGTGACAACCGGGTTCCGCAAGATCGGGATCTGCTTTGACAGCCCAAACGAGTTTCCCGGCCTCCCTAGCGACTTCCCTGATGTCTTCCCTGCCACCGACTGGGTCGCCCGGAAAGCGGAGAACACCCATTGATTGATCGGGGTTCAAGTAGGTTCCGCCTTGAAGCCATGCTACAAGGTGAGTCTCTATCGCTTTCACAAGGTAGGGAGAAGAAGGGCGCGCGCGGAGGGCACGGCGAGCGCCTCGCAACGAGAGGGAGAAGAGGCCGGCGGTGGATGTGTGAGGGAGCGATGGAGGAGGGCGAGAGGGTGGAACGGGGATGGAACGGGGCAGGTAAGAAGGCAGTGGATGTGGGAAAGTGGAGGAAGGGAGTTGGAGGGGATGGGCAAAGTCGACGGTGGTTGGGAGGGCGATGTGTGGGTTATGCGTGAACCTGGCTGTGGATGGGTCAGTCGAGGTGAGAGAGAGAACGGTGGAGAGCACCATTCTCGCGACGTCTGACCCAGCGCTTTCCCTCTGGTTCTGGTCGGTCCTTGTTGACTCTGGGCTGATGAGATTGAGGGGGAGAGACATGGAGATGTGCGAATCGATCTGTGAGCTTTGGGTTGCGAAGAATGGCAGGGAATGAGAGCGGGACGAGTCCAGCGTCTTGTATCTGTGGTTGTTGTTCGTCTTGCATGGTGGTGAAGTTCAGAGACGGAGATGATGATTAGATCTCTTCTTCATGACCATCTATAGTCTCTACATCTTCGACAGGTACTCATTCCACACACAAAAACACGCTCGTGCTGATCAGAAACAGACACTGCGCCTGCGTCTACTATCAAGACTGGCACCGCACAAAATACCTCAAACCCGCCGTCGAAGGTGGCATCCTCAACGCCGTCTCTCGCGCCGTCGCACCACAGCCCGTCGACACATCCACCACCAACACCTCGGCCGTGAGCAGCCCTCGCAACACCCTCTCTTCCACCACCGGATTTGTCGTCGCTATCGGCCAAGATGTCTTTGCCCCTCCACAAACACAACCAGATGCCCCCAGATCCAACACCCTCCCGTTCGACGAAGAAGCAAAACTCGTGTACGGTGTCATGTCGTCGTTGCGCAACATGATCAAGAAACTGTCCACGAAGTACGTGATATCGCTAACTCTCCCTCCGTTCTGCGTGGTCTGACCCGCTTCGCTAGAGACGAGCAGTTCACGAGTTACTGCACTTCCACGTACAGATTGCACTTGTACGAAACGCTATCGGGTTACAAGTTCGTCTGTCTCAGTGACCCCGCTACAGATGGTCTACGCTTCGTACTGCGACAGATCTACAGCGGTCCTTTTGTCAACTTCGTAGTCAGGAACCCACTCGTCCCAATGGACTCTCGCGAGCAGGGCATCGACAACGACTACTTCCGTGCTAGCGTCGATCGTTTAATCCGTGGACTATCTGCCTTTGCTTGAGAGAGAACCGTAGAGGGTATGTTTCGCGAATGTATACTACACAATGTCATGCAATTGCCGTGACGTTCATCCGGTACACGTGGGGGCTTGAGATTGTCTAGTGTCCTGTTGTTCCAGCTGTTTTCTGAGCACGCTCATCAGCGACGTCTTCATCTCCGCTTCTTGCTTGCTCTCCCCCTTGTCCCCTTCCGTCTCTTCCGTCTCTCCTGCCACTGCCTCGTCCAGCGCCAGCTTGGTTTCACCCAACCGTAACATGTCTTCCTCGATCGTTCCCCGCGTTATCAGCTTCACGACATCAACGTTCCGTTTTTGCCCTATCCGGTATGCACGGTCTTGTGCCTGTCGGTCGTTGTGTGGGTTGAAATCTTGGTCAAACCTTGCAAGGAGTCTGTTCAGAGAGGTCACGGCTAAATATCGTTCACACTCACATGATCACAACGCTGGCTGCCGTCAGATTAATGCCCATGCCCCCCGCTTTGGTAGAGAGAAGAAAGACAGGTATAGATTCGTCCTCCGTAAACTCGTCGACGAGCGATTGCCGAACATCTACAGCGGTCGAGCCGGTCAGCAGCAAATATCTGATATTCCTTTGATTGAGGATGGCTTGGAGGATGTCGAGAATTTGGGTAAACTGTGTGATACGTCAGACCAGATGCACGCCTTGCAAGAAATTGACTTGCCTGGGAGAAAATCAAGACTTTTCGCTTCTGTTGGGCATAGTCCTCGAGGAGTCGTAGCAGCACAGTGATTTTACCAGCGTCAAGGAAACACTTTTCGTCTTGAACATACTTTCGCGTCGACTTGTCGCGAGTCAATGGGGACTTTCAATTGCAGACAATGAAGATACACACCTTGTAGCCGTGGCAAAAGTGCTGCAACTCGGCATCCGTCATAACTTCCATGTCCTCCTTGACATACTCGAATATGGCCCCACGTTTCTTAAAGTCGGGTTCTTTCAGTAATAATTTGGTGACCGACGTTAGAATCTGATCCGTATATAGTTTTCTGAAGAGCATCGGATGGGAGGCTGCCTTTCGGAGGTCCATGAGCACGTTCGAGCTGTTCTCAGCGTACTTGTCCTTGGGTCGTGGCGTCTTTGCTGTTTTCTTGTTCCTGGGTTGTACAGAGCCAATTGGAGTCGAAGTGCCCGACGTGCTGGGGGTATTGGATTCCACTTCTAGTATCGTCTTCCTAGATCGTTGCAGGGCATCATTGTAAATGGACATTTGCAGCTTAGTCATGTCACACCACTCTATTCGTTCCGTCTTCTTAGGAAGGTCCTTGAGCACCTAAAGGAAAGTGAGTAACAACTAGGCATATTCAAATCTTCCATACGGACCTGGTCTTTTCGTCGCCGAAGGACAAAGGGTGTCATCATCTTTTTCGCCCGTGAGATACGCTCCTGTGAGAGCAAAGCGACCTTGGCATCGCCCTTTGTTTTAAAAATCGCACGCAACGAATCCATAGTCTCGCCAAGAAGGTTTGGGAGAATGAAGTTGAGCAACGACTATTGAGATATCAGACATCCAACGCTTTCACGTCGTACAAACCAGACATACCACAAGCTCCTGTAGATTGTTTTGCAGAGGCGTGCCAGTTAAAAGAAGACGCCACCTAGCGTCAAACTTTAAAAGGGCTTGATAACGTTGGGATTGGAAGTTCTTCAACACGTGACCCTCATCGAAGACGATGCACTGCGAGGGAGTGAGGAGTGCTTATATCAGTAACTTGAGTATACTCACATCCCACTCCATTCTTCGGAAAAACTTGCGGTCCTTTTCATCGCCCTGTGCCAGGTTGTATGTCGTGATCAGCACTTCCCAACCATTCTCGTTATTGCCACGATGACATTGGGTGTCGATGAGAGTTTGACGCAGAGCTGGTCGTTCCTCTTTACCGGCGTAGTATGTCTGAATTGATATCGAGGGGGCGAAGCGAGCAAATTCTCTACACCAGTTTTCCAGCGTCGAGGATCTGTAGAAGAGTTGGTCATCAGGCACGTGGTAGTATCGTCTTCAAGACATACGGCACTATCACAAGATGTGGGCCGACGTTCCCTCGTTCCTTCAGGTGAGCAAAGAAGCTAATGACCTGGATGGTTTTGCCAAGTCCTGGTGCATACTATTTCAGAAAACGTTGGACAGAAGCGAACGCCAAACCGACTCACCCATCTCATCGGCGAGTATACAACTGTACTCCTTTTTATAGAGCAGGTATAACCAATTGATACCCAACAACTGATAATCCTTCAAGGTCACCCCTGGGCTCAACATTGCAGGTTGTTTCGCAAAATAGTCTTTCGTCGCCGACTTGACAGACTTGAGACTCAATGCACCCTCCTCGGCTTCGTCGGTTACGGAAGACGTGTTTTTCGACGCATCCTCTTTGCCCTTGCCCTTGTTGTTGACGCCATCTGTAGACCAGGACGCGATTGCAGCACGTAGGCCCGCGCCTATGCGCTCGCATTTTTCGAGAACACTGTCGACAGCGCCATATCCACCAAGTACCTTTTGACAGTCCTCGAATAACCGAGGACTTATGCCTGCGGGTCCGGCTTTCTTCCTACCCTGACTTAACTTGACAGTGACATCGTCGACGGAAGTAAAAGGTCTGAGGGATACAATTTTGTCGGCTTGCTCCGAACTGCAGCCTGAAAAAAACTCGTTAAACGCAGGTTGGAACTGAGTTTCACTGGTCTTACCAGTCAACTCCTGCAGCCCTTCGGTGTTTGCCGTATTTAGGAAATCCAATGCCCTTCTCGCCGTGTCATGCACGGGCGGGCTCTTGGAGTGGCCGGCTTCACCGTCACTGTCTGACTGATCAGAGTCAGAGACGACAACTTTATTGACGCGTCGGCGTCGCGGGATAACGAGCGGGGTAGAGGGAGATGTGGGCGATGCGACTATGGTGATGGACGATGCTGAAACAACAGACGGTGGTGTGGATTGATTGGTATCTAGCATGATCCTGTTTGCATAGATAGAAGACTTCTTGGCCTTCTCCCTCAGAGCGGCACGGTTAGCTTTAGTAGCTTCGTCGACCTCAGCAACTCTGCCTGTTTCGGCGGTGGGACCAGGAGAGCTGTTAAGCTTGGGTGACTTGGTCTCAGGTTTCCAAGAGGGGTCGTTCAGAAGGGTGGTTGCCTTCTTCTCCTCTCCACCGGCTTGTGTCCATGCGGCTTGTACGAGGTTGATATCACGCTCAATGTTGGAGAGCCTGAACATGGCAAAAGCATCCTTGTTGTGTGTTGCGTCTCGGGGCGCTGTGGGCTCTGACGAACCGGGGCGCTGTCCCCGAAGTAAGCGAGACTGGCCAGTACTCGATGGTTCGAGAGAATGTCGAATATCTGGCATGGAATCCTCGGACGATGTAGACAGTCCGCCCAAGTTCACGTTCGCTTTCCGTCGTTGTCCTAAGCGTTGGATCTCGGGAGAGCCGGGCGAATGGGCGCCCAGGACGGGGAGTATGTCGACGGGGCCACCGCGATTGATGCGCTTTCTGGGTGGACCGTCTTCCGCGTAGCCGTCTACCTCAGACATCCTTCGTACGTCTCCACCATAACTACGCGTGAATGACGCGTAAACTGCTCTTCCGCCGTTCACAAACCCGCTCGAGGCGGAAAGGGGGTCTGGGTGTTGAGGTTGAGCGGGATGGCTCCATGGGTTGTAACGGCTTGGCCCCGCCATCGGCAGCGCGTCGTGAGAGTTCTGCTGATAATAGGATTGGTGGTTGGCTTCCAGGACGATGGGACTGGAGTTGGGGACAAGAATGACGCTATGAGTGGTAGATGGAGTGGTGGGTGGGTAGTATTGCGTGGAAACTGACGCATCTCTTGACTGCGGAGGTGGGGGCGTCGACAAGACAGCTGGATTGTTGGGTGGGACTGGCTGTGAGGAATCGGAGTCAAAGGTATCCTGACGTGCCGTCTTGCGGAATCTTAGTCTATCCAGGGTAGCTTTCTGTAGAGACGATGGGCGCTTTGTAAGAAAACGAGCGAAAGCTAGACTCGAACACGACAAACTCTATTGGATTCTGCGTCGCCTTCCGTAGACATGAAAACAGACAAGAAATGTGTGAATGGTATGGAAAAGACCTCTACCTCCACCCAAGTGAGGTGAGAGACAAGAAGACAGAGAGAGCCAAGTTGCAACGCTGAGGACGTCGGAGAGTCAAAGCATGTGGCAAAAGAAAACTGTATTTCTCTATCTATTATACACGAGGAATAAAAGCTGTACAGAATGGGTAGGGAACCGTCAGATGGCCGTATGGACGTGACAGACGAGGTCCACCTCTACCGTGCAGGTCTCCAAGAGAGTGCAGAGTGCACAAGAACAAAGGCCGAGTACACTGAGCAACAGCGAGAGCACAGGCCACGGTAGGCAAGAGACGCGCAGAGGAGACGGGATAGACAATGCAAAGGCGCAAGGTTTGACCGTGCAAAGCAAAGGTAGTCAGGACGTTGGTGGTGTACACATTTGGTGAGTGAGATGGGGTGAATTGTGGCGATCCAAGACGATGAGACATCGACAAAGGTAGCAGAACAGAGTCATCGGAAGGTGGTGAAAAACATCAGTTGACCTTGGATACAACTGAGTAGGATGTATGATGTACGTTGAGGAGACGACGACTTGCACGTCATCAATCGAGATCCATAGATAAGCACTGAGCAAGATGCAATATGTCGATACTGATGACGACGAGTTCAATCGTGACGCTTTTCAATAACGATGAGAAGCAATCGATCAGGAGTGGCGATTTTCCCGACACTAGATTAGCAGACGCACCAGCATAAATACTGTCGACAAACAATTGACCCACAAACCGACACGACGAAGAGAAGTTCCACGGCGAGCGGTAGAGTCGAACATATTTTTGTTTGACCATTTTCTTTGGTACATCAAGATTCAGCGCAGTGGGTCGTTGGAGATCAGGATTTCAAACGTGGATTATATCTGACTGAGGGCCCTCTGCACTTTGCATATGGTGGGAAACACCGTTAAATGCAAGGATAATCTCCCAGCAAATCTGCATTTATGGGGGGAAAATAGATGCAGTTCAAGCCAGCTTCATGGGTACAAGAACTCCTTGTAAAGATCTGCTGAGCGGAAAGTGCAAACACTGAGCACCGTTTCGAGGGAAAAAATAAAAATAAAAATTTTCAACAGCAACAGACGTAACAATCACAAAGGGATAAAACAACAACGTTTGATGGAAACCACCGCTGAACATCGCGCTGCATTGTCAACATGAGGGAGCTAACCTTGAGATGAGTATGCCATGTGAGAAACCGACATAGCGTCCCTCCTCTGAATGGATGAGTGGACAGTGAGGGTGGGAGATGGGGGGAAGGGGATGGTGGTGGTTCGAGTTCAAGAGAGGTGAGATAATTTCGGCAGTTACCTAGCTCAAGGCACTTGCCGCGACAGCCCCCAAAGTGGCAGTGAGCGGGAGCTGCGGCTGGCGCATTTCCAACCTCACCCGTTCACGTCCAGCATGCTCGCTCTCAGAGAAATTTTGTTGTTACTGGCTTCGCTTGCAATCTCGCTAGCGATCCTGGTACCGCTTACCGGCACGCTCGTCAGGTTTAGGGCTCATTACAACCCAAAAGGTCTCCAACTCGACCCAGAGGGTGGGGTACAACCACATACCGGCCCAGTCATCACTTCCTTCATTGCCATGTTGGTGAGGGTATACAGAATTGAGGTACGCCTTACTACTCTGCTTTAATGTCTGTACACCGTAGAACTTGTCTCTTCAAAACCCTACAGGGATGGCTAGGATTGTACAAAGGACTCAGTGTGTCTCGCTTTCCCGTGAATTATAAGGAATCGCTGACAGCGCATCAGTGCCCACACTCTTGTCAACCGCCATCGTCACCCTTTTCTTGGTGCTCTTCCTGAGCGACAGTAACCTTCGCCACGGGACTTACACCAGTCCATCTGCCGGTGTCCTGGGAACGCTGGCGTACAGCCTATTTGCTATGTTGATATCTTTGCCTCAAATAATTATCACCGATCGGTGAGACTCCAGCTTTGAGTTTTGAGACTGCGAAGCCTCATACTAGGGCAGAGCCATCACTACACCCCACAAACTACCCTACTTCAATGCCATATATTCTCTGCGCGTTCTATTGACGCCCACCGAACGTCGGCGTCCCTGGATCCTGTACTTGACGCCCGGCCTCCTTGCGGCGCAGGTTTCGCATATTGCATACGTCGTTCTCGGGTTGAGGACCGTCCGACAGCTGCTTCTCCCCGAACTCTCCCAGCCTGGTTTCCCTTCCAGGGAGAGTATCTCCGTGGTCAGACTGACCATATTCTTCTTCCTCGCACTGGCTAGCACAGTCATCCTTACGCCGCTCGAAGTCATTGGCATCAGGCTTGCTATACAGCGAAACCATGCTGCACCTGAATTCAATTCAGTTGCTCAGGAGGAAGAAGGCGATGCAGAAGAAGCAGTGGAATATTCTGGAATCGATGAAGACGTAATCGGGTACGTGCTCAGAGTTTGGTCGAGTACCCACGAGTACTGAATTCGACTCTGATAGCTTGAGAACCGAGCGGGAGCCTTATGTTGGCCTGGTCGACTGCGCAAAGAGGATTATCGACGAAGAGGGCTGGAGTGCTTTGTACCGTGCCTGGTGGTTGACGATGCTGGGTTGCCTCACGGGTGCATTTTCTTGATAAGTATATTGCTACAATTTGGTAGAACATTGTATGTATCCTGCCCTATGGCTCTTGCGGAATGGAGGTGACTCTGCTGTGGAGATTTTGATCTTGTCACAAGAAGCTTAACCCCCCAAGTCCCTGACGTTTAAGTATAGAGTGGAGTAAAGCGGCAGGGACCAATGATTCGAGCTAGGGTCCACTTCCTTAGCCGTCCGTGACTACTGCGTGTCCGATCAGACCTTGGAGTGGGGATACCACATCTATTCACGAGGTAACTAAGCGATACGATCTGATGCTAAGGTCGTATACCAGTTTATACAATCGCAGACCAACTGTTCCTCAGCAAAACGATCAGCGCGATGGAATCCCTGAGTCTTCACAACGATGCGAAGCTTTTCCTCCAACTGCTATTTCTCGATGACCCCGGAACTAGTTGCTAACAGTGACTTCATGGATGCGGCGGGCTCCAACATGGCAGTCTCCCAAGCAAGGGACAAAAGCTGCACGCGATGGTGGAATCTTGGAATGGTTTACTGTTTCGAGGGTTACCGTCGTAAACACTTGTTCAAACTCACGAATGGAAGCACCAGGACAACGATGCCGCACTTCAGTAAAATTTCATCTTGATTAGGCTTTCGTGAAACATAGCGTTTGTAATGTCTATCCCGTTCCATCCCCTTTCTTCTGATTGGCGACAGGCACGGCATGGGCAGCCCCTGTTGTAGTACCGTTCTGAAGTGATTGCCCAATCGCAGGCTCCGAGTTTGCGGTGACCGCTCTGCTAGCTTGTCCTGTCCCTGCGCCCCGCGACATCAACGAGTTGAGCAGAATCGCCAACCCACTCATCTGGGCCGACTGAAGCAACGAAACGTTGATTTCCAAACTCAACATCGTCCCGTTTGACGTCGACCCCTTGAGAACTGCAGCTGGTTGAGGTTGATCCGGGGATGGCACAGATGCCGCGGGAACGGGCACTATTCCGAGTGCGTGCAAAGCGGAGAGGGAGGTGACAGGTAGTTGTACAGGTATAGGACCCGTCGACGAAGTGTAGTTGGTCGCAGCAGCAGTCGTCTGAGGCATGGTCAAGGGGGTGGAGTAAAACGCAGAGGTGCCTGGCGCCCCGGTACTGAACTGCTGTGAATAAGCGTAGGAATAGGTGCGATAGTACGGGGATGGTGTCGCTTGGGTGTAATACGTCGGTCTGAATGTCGTTACAGTGGCCTGTGCGGAAGCGGGGGTCGACGTAGCCCGTTTTTCACGCTGTATTGCATCTAGCTGGTTCCTGGCATTTCGTAATTCTGAGCTGACTGTCGCCGTCTCGGACCGCTCGAGCTCTAGAATTGACTGTGCGAGGACATATGCTTGCTCATCAGGGGAGGGGCGCTGTGATTGTGATTGTTGTAGAAGCAAAGGCGATGTGGAAAGAGGTTCACTCACTTTTCCCGCTCTGATCTTGGCCCGGTAGAGTCGGTCTTCAAGCTTTTTTAGCCGTCTATGGCAATCCAATGCAAATCGTGTATCTGAGGGTTGACGAAATCAAGATCGACATTCCTGGCCAGCGGATTTTCCCCTACCTTCTATTTCTTGCCGGATTTCTTGATGCCCCGCCCTTTCTTTACCCTTTGACTGTTTACGATTCAAAACCGAGTTCAAGTCCTCGTCTGGTTGCTGGAAGACATGAAATGGTAAAAGCCTATTGACAACATCGGCTACGTCTGTAAAAGGCGTGTCCACGTCTGGCTGTAGGACTGCAGCGTGATCAGCTGCAAGACAGGCTGCGAAACTTGAGTGGCGTCGTAAAGCAAAGTTCGACGATGTGAGTTCTCTACGCACCCCGCCGCAGTTTGCTGGATGATCTGGAGCTCCTCCTCAGACCTATCTTTCGAACACGCAGCTAGGTTGGCGATTGGATCGTCAGGAGAAGTCGGTGAGGGGGTTGACTTTGTGGTCGAAGGTCCTGCGGCATCGGATTGATAGGAACCGATGGGATTTTGTGAATCATGAACAGTAGATGACCAGGCGGGATGTTTGGGCGACTGTTGGGCGGTTTTCAGAGGAAAGGCTTGAATCAAAAACGAGCCTTGCGTATTCAACATTTTCCTTGAGTTTGTTATGTTTGGTATTGCTTTGCCTGGTGACAATTCCCGTGACCGCGTGAATAGCCGCCCGCCGCAACTCCCTTTAGGGCTGGCTCATAGCTACTTGTCATTATGATCCCGCTGGAGGCGGTCGCAGAAGTAATACAGACTTTAACTTTTTCAACCAATCTGCAGCTTGAGTAACCTCCTCAGCATTGCTGTTCGCAACCCGTTCTAGGTATTCCTTCGCTAGCGACAGATCACCACCAGGCGTCACCATCTGGTGACGAGCAACATAAATGCTAGACTTGGCGTAGTCCTGTACTGGGCGCTCTGCAAGGCGATGAGCACTAATGTCAGACCGTGCACAAAAATATCCAGTTACCTTCTGCACGACAAATCTCGACCACTCTCCGGTGATATGCAACAGCCTCTGTGGGCTCTTCCAGCTCCTCATACAGCTTAGCCAGTTTCAAGTTTATCGTGGTCTCTCGAGCATCAGCACCCAGTAAAGCACGCTCAAGACATTCGACAGCATCTCTCATCCTACCACGAAAATATCAGCGCGTGATGTATCCTAGACAAGAGTGATTCCCTTACCGCCCAATTTCTTCGTAACAAGATGCTTGAGCCTGCCACAGCCGTACGTCATATGGACTGGAGCCAGTGAGATCGGGCCGAGAAAGCGTTATGACAAGTACTCACCGAAGAGCTGTAGCTCGCTGATAATAGTAGAGGGCATATTGATGCATGCTCAGCAGCTCGTAAGCCTGACCAAGACCATACCACGCTCTGTAATCTTTCCTGTTGACGTCTACACGGCGTAAAATGAGCAGGCTTCTAGCGATCATCTTCAGCATATCATGACCTACCGACTGCACGTCGATATGCCTCGATTGCCGCGTGCGAGTTCTTCATTTCGACGTATTCATGACCCATGAGTGTCCAAGCGGACAGATAAGTCCGATCTAGTTCAGTTGCACGTCTGAAATATTTGACGGCTTTCTCGTGCTCGGCGCGAAGCGAATAGTGGTTCCCTGCGACCGTCTCATCAACTGTGGTCTCAGGTTCGCGTCGAAGACACTATCACTCACCAACTAGACAACATACTTCAGGTCGATCTTTGTCGAGTTCAAGGAACTCATGAGCAAGGCGAGAAAGCTTTAAACGATTTTCAGTAACGTAAAGAATGTTCGAATATACGTCGATATCATCAACTCGGTATGGGGCGACGGCAAGAATCTTTTCAAACTGCTTTTCCGCTTGACCGAAGTCTTTTGGCAACATCGTATGAGTCGACAATCAGATGAAATAAGAAACGCAGTCTGCTGACCGTGCAGGTGATATAGCACACAAGCGCGCAAACTCATCACCCATGGGCTCCCTCGGAAGAAATCCTCACCCAGTAGACGATCACACATCAACAGCTCGTTTTCTGTTGGACTGTTGAGTTCGTTCAACGTTTTGATCTGGAAAAACTGCACGAGCGGGTGACTGGCAGGTAGAGGGAGCAGCGGTAGCAAAGATGACAACTGAAAAAAAAGAATCAGTCATGTGCAGACGATGGTACGAATCGGCCAACCTCTTCTCCGTCTCCGATACACCGTCCTAGTAGAACCCATGCGGACCAATTCCACGGATACCGACCGATGGACAAAATGATGCTCTCGATCGCTTCTTCTTTCCTGTTGAGACGCGAAAGGAAGAGGCCTTTCCTACCAAATTGCAGGCATGAAACCGGCGCAATGTGGTCAAAAGAAGTAGCCCGTACAGGAACAGTAACCAAGGATCGGTGACATTCTTGACAACATCCAGATGAAACAGTAAAGATCGGTTGAAAGGTATGGGAGGATGTCCCCGGATGTCTGGACGCGATAATCTTAGCAAGACTGGGGTGTGCCGATGGACTTTTGACTTACTGTAGTGTTTATACCAATCTCTCTCTGTTTTCTTCTCGCTGATCTTCGCTCATGTCTCCCGTCAGTCTTACGCAGACTCTATAAGCTGGACCTACTAAAAATTGGCAGTATATAGATAGAAACTGTGCCTTGACACTTGAACAGTTGCGTAGCGCGTGTACCGCTCTGCTAAAGTCTTTGGATGTAAAATATGACTGGGCTGCAAGAAGAGCAGCTTCCTCTGCCTGCTCGAGCTCGGCTTCGCGTTCTTGAGTCGCGGATGGTTCAGAAGAGGTATTGTGGCTCTCGGGTGCGATAGTTGATCCAGCAGCTAGAGCTGGTGAGGTGGCAAATGCAAGCGAAGGGAGAGGTGAGTATGCGCGTGCAGGTGTTGATGTCGAAAATCCGGTTCTTGGATTAGCGACAAGCGCGTCTCGTTTGTGTTGTGGTACCGAGAGATAAAGTTCGGCAGACCTAAAGCATGATGTCCTTCAATGTTAGGTTCATACGATGGAGTGCAGTGATGTACCATTTACCAGCAACGACAAGACCTCTCTCTGAGCAGTCTTTGATCGAGTTGCGCAGTTCTCGCGCGAGTTGTAGATCCATGTCACCAAGAAGGTGATTAGCAGCGCAACACGACGCGATGCTGGCGCGTCTGTGCCATGTTCCCACCCACGTTGCTGGCTGCACACTCGCCTCTGAACGTGCAGTTCACCCTTTGCGAGCGGTATCTCAGAGGATTCCAGTCTATCCCAGCGCCCCTGAACACGACGACGTCTATCTGACGGCTTTGCTGGCGACCACTGTCCAGAATTGCCAGAACATGTACATCCAAACTCTCACAGTCCTCATCCTTTTGCTGTTGACTAGGATATATGCGGTGCTATCCAGACCTTCACCAAAGCCGCGAAAAAGAAACGACGGCGAAAAATGCGCCTTGGCTGTCTTTCTCGGTTCAGGTTTTTCTCCCAACCCTTCTTGCCAGTCATGCATTCTCCTCACCAATTTATGTGGACACTAGGTGGGCATACCAGCGAAGCATTGACGTTGACATCGAGCTTGGACTTCACCCGCTATTCGCCACGAATCTATATCGTTAGCGAGGGCGACACACTGAGCGTGAACAAGGCTATCTCTTTGGAACGTTCCAAAGTGACCGGAAGTAGCCCTATCTCCGTCAGCTCGCGTCATTCGTTTCGATTTGTGTCGACGTCCTCATGACATCTTCCAGAATTCCGATGACCAGAAGGACTACGAAATCGTGGCAGTTCCCCGCGCTCGGCGTGTGCACCAGGCTGTGTGGACCGTTCTTCCTACACTCATACACTCCGCCTTGGCCTGCATATATCTCGTAACGATAACACCGCTACTCAAGAAAAACCCATTTGGAACTCCTTTTGCGGACCTGCTGATACTGAACGGTCCAGGTACCGGTGTGACTCTGTGTTTTGCAGTGGTGGTGAACAAGGTGAGTTCCGTTGTTGACACGTCAAGCGAGGCCCCTTCAACGTGCGCAACCGTGACGCGTCCTGATCCAGCTACTCGGCTTGCCACATCCGAAAACGATATACGTAGAATCGTACGCACGCGTGCAGTCTCTCTCTTTGTCTGGGAAAATTCTACGCTACTTTGTAGACCGGTATGCTTCTGCGATGCTATTCCCTCGTAACCCCATTAATCCTTGGGCAGATTTCTTGTTCAATGGCCAGCCCTGTTGTCAGGTGGTGGCCGTGAGGAATGTTACGGATGTTTGGTTTGATGGCATGACGCTCATACTTGTTGTGGTCACCCGAAGGTTCTTGTTGGCCGCGGCTGCCCAGAGATGGGCCCAGACAAGGTCTCTAGGATTACCGGACCCGTCGTATTCTTGGCACCCATGGAACCGTGGAACGATATCCCCATGGACTCCAGTGGGTCGGGGAACAATTGATAGCTTGACAGCGCACATTGAATGAATCCTTCAGTCATTCTCTGATAAGGACACTCGAGTAGATTCGGATGCTATCATGACATGACTCCGAGTTGTACACTAGAAGCGACTATGAAAAGTACGATGCACACATGTTCGATACGGTAGCGATTTTTACTTCCGGGTCCAGCGATCTTCCCCACTGTTTCCCCCTCTTCTCGCCGGGCTGGCACTTCGCCCTTTTCCGCTCTCTCTCTTGTTGGGCTCCCATCCGCCACCGCCCACCTCATGTTTCGTAGGGTTCAAACGCCTGTCCAGTCTTTGTCCTGCACGCAAGGACGACACAAGCTCCTTCGAAGCGAGCCGTAGATGCATGAAGTTGCAAAATCCTCCACGATTGCATTCTCCATTTTCGTTTTGTCGACAGCAGGCTTCCCTAAAGTCTGTGACAGGGGAAAGTTCCGCGTACAGTGGACGTCCTTGTTAAGTAGTGTCAGGGTGGCATCAGAAAGTGGCACGCAAGCGAATGATAAAGCACATACCTGCATACCAGCGGTCATTCAAGTTATCGACGGCATTTTGTGCCTCGGTTTCCCATTCATACCGCGCATATACGTTGCCAATAAGGTGGTCACCTACGTTGTCGCACACCTGAACAGAATCAGCTTCGGTCGATGGAAAGCACTGAAAGTACTCACATGCAACTCGAGCAAGTGTCCGAACTTTGCCAATTCACAATACAAGTCCTCGTACACTGCATCAAAGCCTTCCTGCAACTCTTGTTCTGAGAGTTTGCAGACAGGATCGTGAGCAGGGTTGTGGTAGACGTTGGGCAGCAATATTGTTTGGGAGAAAGGGGGCCGTATGTGCTTGCGCGAGCACCTATCCCCGTGTCTGCAGGCACCAATCTAGACTAAAGTAAGTACCCGGCAGTAAAAGTTGCAAGGGACCGACCTTGTAGTAGAAAGAGCAATTAACACGGTCCTGCTCTGTTCCAAAGATGTTTGCCTGTACATGGATGAGATCACCAGGTGAATAGAAAAGCAAATAAAGGACACGCACCAAGTGAGAAGCCATGCTGGTAAATATGTCCGAGTTGTGTCCAACTAGAAAGTGGTCAGCGTCAGGTTTGGTCGCCTGCGAAGATTGCTAAGCGGCCGCGGAATCGGAGTTTAAATGTCGGAGCGACGCCGGCCAGCGCAGTATGTCATTTCGGATGTCGTAACATTAGAGAACTCGACCACTCTCACGATTACCCCGGCCACGAGGATAACGAGTGATCCGTGGACGAGACAGAGTACATACCACCAGGATTCATTCAGAGTCCGGTGAGAACTTTCTGGTTTTATAGAAAACGCGGGTGAATACGGGTCTGCAACGTGCTTGTTCTTCTGCCTGATCAAGAAAGACACTCAAGGTACGATATCGATATCTCCGTTCGATTACAAAGTTTGGTCACGTCTCCATATCAGATACACATGATAGCCTGATTTTAGAGCCGCCGCAACCACGATTGTCGCTCAAGGTCAAGAGGTTCACATCCCTTCAACAAATGGGATGTCTAGTTGGTTCAACGGTCGCGACTGACCACAGAAAACGTGCTATTTAGGTGTGTGACACTCCCTTGCAGCGTCGGTTATCTCTAGGACCCCGGTGTAAAGACAGCGCTGCACGACCCTACAGGGAACATCCTGTGCCATATGAATCTTCTTCTTGCACTGACGGACAAGTAAGAAATAAAGTAAAGGTAAAGGCATTTTGTTGCGTCATGAATCAACCTTTCGGTCCCCTGTGAAACACTTTCTACGGTCTGCGAGTGACCAGCTTCCTCACGCCGAATCCCGCGGAGAAGTGGCAATGGTTACAACAGTTTGTGATCCACGAACTTTGTGATCATGTATTGGCTGGCGCCCCTTTCTCAAGCTCAACTCTTAAGTTCTCATTCGTGCTTCCGGATCAGCCCACCCGCCTTCACGGGCAATAACGTCAAAACTTAATATTACCCTAGCTTTTATGTTGAACTTTCATCAAAAAGAGCTGCTGCATGAGAGTCATCTATCGTAAGCCAGGGGTGTCATGCGGGAATCATTGCGGGGCAAATTTCCCCAGTCCGTAGGCTTGATTAAGATTGATCCTGAGTCGTTTCATTGCACTCGATCCTTGCAAGAAATATTTGAGGGTATCTTACTCTCACTGGGTTCGAAACTGTCATTTGTTCAGGCAGGAGGACTTTGCGTAGAATTTTGAAACCACTACCAAGACGATACATGAATATCTTCACGGATCCATGCAGGCTGGAAATCCTTGTTTCTGGTGGTATACAAAATACAGTTCATGTATCTACTCTTCACGTCCACTCCCAGTAACCGAAAGAAAGAGGGAAAATGCCACTAATTCGAAACTCTTGGATGAAAAACAAGCTGAGCTGTACTTTAAACCAGGAGTGATGGCTCCCAAGTCATGAAAGACTCGTCGCACGAAGCGGAAGGCTCTGGAGTGCACGTCACCCCATTCCATGGTCGAAGGCCACGGAGGGATGACAGGGAAACGGCCGGCGCACGGATGGGCGGAATGCAGCTGCTTGCGGAGAAAGTCGAAGGAATGGGACTAGCTGGCGTTATGTTGGTTCGTGAACGCAAATGCACTGGTCCAAAGTCATTGGGAGAAGTGGTTATATTCCCAAGGGAGGTCCTACCATGTCGTTAGACGAACTGGAAAGAAAAAAAAAGGGGGGGGGAACGCTTACGTGGCAAAAGCGTCTAGATCTAGTATTCTCCGATTCAGCGGACACCCGTTGTTGAAATGATGGTTTGCAGAATGACTGAGAATGTCTGCAGCCTTACGCAGACGAAGTGATAGTTCGAGGACGACGCTGTAACTCGCGGCTTCGTTAAGGCAGCCGCAATGACCGTCCAAAAATTGTGCGTGATGGTATTTCGTCGAACGAGGGTCAACGTAATGGCTGTGGGTGTTGGCGCCAAACATACGGTCAACGTGTCCCGGACCTTCATCGCATCCCATTAAATTAGGGTACGACATAAACAAAGATGCCAGATCGATGTCGTTGGTCAGGCCTAGGTCCTGATCGCCTGCGATCGCAATTTGCATTTGGGAATGTTCCTCCGTCGGAGTCACGATACCAGTGGATGGAGCACTCGAGGGAGAGTGAATGTCGAAATGAGGAGAGTATGATAAGGCTGAAAGGGGTACCGATGTCCCCGTGGGGCGTGGCGAAAACAAAGATGGAGAATAGTTCGGTTGAAGTGTCTCATTGGTTAGGCACGGCATTTGGTTTTCCGCAGATGTTTCGTTTGGAACGGCATTTGAATCCGTTGAAGGGTGGGATAGATCAGATTGGTGTCGAGACTCCACAGCGGACTCTTCCGAAGTAGATCGAGACCGGGCGCGTGCATGGCACTTCTCGAATTGTTCACCCGGACTGGATCCAGATTTTGTCCATCGAGGATGAGGTTTATTTTTCATCTGAGGTTGGATAAATACGTGGGTCCTGCGAATCGACAGTGCCGAACCTACCTCACGAATGACGCCTTCCAGCTCGGCGACTCTATGACGGAGTCGCGAGTGATCATCTTGAGCACTGCTTCGTTGACTAGGGTCGTCAACTTCATAGACACACAGCCCGGTCTGTGTGAGAAGGCTGAGTCCTAATAAACCCCTGCATGGATATTCAGGACGGCATACCAGACCTAGTTGCGTACAGCGACCGCACGGACGCTTTCGATCGCACTTAAAGGAAAGGTTTATCACTGCAGACGACATTCTAGATAGTGACTTACCATTCGTTTAGAAGTATGGCAATTGAGGCATGATTGCGTAGTACGGTTACGACGACGCTTGCGGTGATCACCTTCAGGAGCACGGTCGGGAGACGTGGTGTCGGGGGATGTCCTCTTTTTACGAATGGCCCTGAGTTCGACAGACATGGTAGGCGTGATCAAGGGGAAAGGGGATTGACAGAAGGCCGCCGAGGTGGGTAGATATTTGTAGGACTGGTGCCAGAAATTATCTTGGCATACTGGGGGAAGACACAGCAAGAAACGCGCCTATCATGATCCCGGAGGAAAAGGAGATCTATCGATTCAGATTCAAGTTCGGTCAGGGAAATAGACGAAGGGAAAGACAAAGCACCGGGATAATCTTCCCATCAAGAGCAGAAAATTAGAACACGAACCCATAAGGCCGTGGGAGGGCTGATCCTCTCGGCTTTGTTGTGGCTTGGCGACATGTCGAATACGCTTATCCTGTAACATGAATTTTGAACCGACGAACTGGGAAAAGTGTCCAAGTGGCACCATACATTGGTATGTAGGCTATAAAGGAGTTGCAGGCTGCTCCGTACACTCTTCCATTACACACATTGGGTTGACTGCCTTCGCGTCAGAACCATCCTTGGCAACTGCGCATGCAAGTAGTGGTACCCACTGGCACATGGCTTGGCAACTTTACCGCCGATCTGATAGGTACAAGCTCGAGGAGCGATGCTAGACTGGAAAGGTAATAACTCCATCCTGAGTCGGCGGCCTTGCAATGGACTTCTGTATAGAACATCATGATACAGTAATGACTCGGTTCGCTATCAGATACTTACGCCAATGTGTTCACTGACTGCGGAGGAGGCACAGCTCTTCCTCAACGGTGCGTCTGGTGCCGAAACTTAAAGACTCTACCCGTCCCTTTGTTGCCAAGCATTCAGTGACGGCCTCTCTAGCATGGAAGACGACCGTTCTCAGGAGGCCAGTGCCAGAAGATGGAAAACACAAACCTTACAGTAATCGTCAATTCCTCGGACTCACTGTAATGTGCGTTCTACCGAGTTGTCGAGCATAGGACTGTGAGAATTCTGCTTGCGTACCAGTAGTAGGTAGGTGAGAGTCGTGAGATGGCATGAACTACTAGTATGAGTCAGGGTCAGGAGACCAATTGAATTACTTCAAGTTAGTATTACCATTGACCAATGCTCGATAAGTAAATGGACGCTGCAGATTGAGAATTGAGAGTAGATAATTGTTAACCGTCCACTGCCTAGCCAGAGCCACTTGGCAAGTCCAGTTGATGAATACGGCGCAGTGGCAGGTCGACCGTCTGCCAGTGGGTGAGACCAGTTGTCAATACTATTTTTACTTGATGGTGAGAGTAGCCGAACTTGAAGGAGCGTCGCGGCGACGAACGAACCAAACTGATGATGCGTTCGAAACTTAGAATCGTGGCAGCCTGTTCTTCTGCAGGATCCTGCCGTCATCTGTGGATCTTGTGTGTGGAACAACCAGTGACGGTCACCGGTAACAAATGGCAACCGATGATCAATGGCCACAACTGATCCTTGGATCTATGTTGTAAGACATTTTGGGCTCACCAGCCAATGAAAATGATCTGGAGGCTGAACCTGCGATGAGGGTACGCAGTGGCCCGGGAGCAATTCTGGCGGTTGCCGGTGGAGTTTCATTCTCTCGCACGACTTCAAGTTCAAGTTGCTGGAATCAACGCAATCCGATGGTTCCAGACCTGCCAGTGTTCCCACCCACGGTCACTGTAGTATCAACACGGTCGAGCTTCAAACGTGGTTGTGGTTTTTGAATCTCGATCGGTTACCGTCGGCTGCCAGCTAATTGGAGCTACTAGTACAACATAAAGACGCCACTGCGAGAGTCGCGTGAGTCTGAATCAGCATACTAGGTAGTGGCATTCGTAAGGACAAATGACGAGGATGTTGCGCTAGAACGCAAAACCGTAGTGCCCGATAAGCGGCATCCGCGACACATTACAGTTGACTCCATAATTCATTGTCTCACATTATGGGTGGGGAGTGGGCAAAATAAACAACTAGATTCTCATTGAACTGGTTGCCAGCAAGGATATTCTGACAAGGTCCACGGGTATTTCAGTTCACAAAGAGACCACAATGAACGAAAGCCCCCGATATCGTGCCATCGCCGTATCCGTCAGCATTGCCACCCATGGGTGTGATACAGGGCATGTCGGAGGCATTTCAGTACTATCTCATGGAGCAGATGGTATTCAAGTTAGGAGGCCACAGATAACTCCATGTAGGTGCCAGAGTGTGCCAGGCCTGTTTTCTAGGACAGCTACCTGAAATCAGATTTCAAGCTCGAGTCCTTGGGTGCTGAGTCTACTATGAATAGACTAGTTCACATTCGTATACACTCCTGTGAAATAGAATCGCGCACATCACAACCTGAAGTCATAGGTTCCATCCGTTGGCTTGTGGGTTTGGACTTCCCCATCCCTGTTGGGCCCCCCAAGCGCTCGTCCCACCAGCCCCTGAGCTCGGGCTAGTGTTTCCTCCCCAGGTGTTCTGAGCAGGGCTCGTACCCCAACTCGATCCTGCTCCGGAATTTGCTGCTGGACTGGTACCCCAAGCACCGGGATTCCCGCTGCTGTTCTGCGCCGGGCTTGTGCTGTCCCAAGCTGTTGCTGCTGCTGCACCACCCCATCCACCGGCGGTGGGGCTAGCGTACCCAGCGGCAGAGGGAGTCGGGTTCGCCCACCCTGTAGGTTGAGCCCACCCAGCGCCAGCCCCATTTACTGTTGAACCCATCTCCCCTGATACATCCATGTCCGCCGGAGCTTTAAGGCCGAGAATCAAGTTTGCGAGTTTTGTCTGGAGTTCTGCGAGGCCCTGCAGAGTTTTACGATAATGATTTACTGAGCCCTGGCAGTATAGCTCACATACCTTCATGACGACTTCCTGAGGACCCAGGCTCCCATCTGTTTCAACCTCGAAGTAGAATTTACGCGGCTTCGCGTTAAAGTCGAATACTTCATCGTCTCTGGGTGGTTCTTCCTCCTTTGCATTTTCGCCAACAGGCCACTCCGCACGCGAGTCAGCTTCGTACCAGTATGTCGTATGTCTTAGTTTGTTGTAAGGATCGTATTCAAAAGCGACAGCAGAGCATGGTGACCACTTTGCATGTTCTTTCGCTATGCCCTGCCATCATGCTATGGTAGATGCACATGCGACATGCAACGTACGCACCTTCTTTGCCACGCAACGCAAGTGCAACTCTTGCCCCTTGCGTATTTTACAAATCAAAATTGGGGGTACCGATGGATCATCTGGCAGGATAATGAGAAAGCACGCTAGACAAGGATCGGGAGACGAACTCTTTCCCACTGGGTGCCCAAATGCCTCTCCTCGTTTTGCCAGTTCGTCGCCTTCCGTGATGATGTCCGCCGGGCCAGCGTTTGAGGAAAATTCAACATATTCCAGGTGATTGCTTGTGACTTCCATGGTCCGATTGTCGTTGCAACTGGCATCTAGCCTCAACTCGATGGCACAGTATTTGCACCCCTCCAAACAAGTGCAGTCCTGAGTGTCGCCAAGTCCATCACGACGAATACTTCTTAAGCTATGGATACAAGACGTACTCTGGTATAGCGCATGTTCTCATCGCAATTGGCGCTATTCAACGGAACCATGCCGAGTCGATGGGCAATGAACTCGTCTGGCAACACCGTAGTATTGGAGTGGATCTCAACTATGTCGATAGCTGGCTTGGGCTTTAGTAACGAACACAGATTCCCTGGTGCGTACGAACCGACGGTCGGTATGTCAGCTATGACCACTCTTCGGATTGAGTTTGCAAATCTGACATGGTATGCGGGGTGAACGCAGATGGTAAGCTGATGCGGGACTTTAAACGTACGCCAGGTCGACATTTTCCAGCACAAAGTTCACTCGGTCCTTCTTCAAGTCGCGTATCCGTACGACGGGTTCCGCGTCTTCAAATGTTTGCATGGCGAGCAGTTCCAAACAGCGGTTCGCTACAGAGTGTATTACTAATGCCAGTCAAGTAGACCCCAAACACCGCTCTAGCGCTCAGCCAGCCGAGATAGACCAGCGAAAGGTGCCTTTCTAAGCGTCACACACTGTGGGTAGTAGAATACGTGAATTTCAGGGGATCACTCAATGAATCACTAGATTCAGTGACTTTTTCCGCTGAAAATGCACCCCGTTGTTTTCAGCGATCCGCTGAATGCATAATTTGCACGG
>JBBPOE010000392.1:0-25932 GCA_038091295.1 Tylopilus felleus | reverse complement strand
GAAGGCGGGCAACCGTGGGCTTGCTTGCTTAGCACACACTCAGGTGCCTCCGGGGTCCTTGCCCGGCAGGCTCCGACACGCAACTTTCCTCAACCGATTTTCCACAACGAAATGAAAACAGCTGTAACTATTAGAGATGTCCGTATACGTATTAGGCGCGTCCAAGCTCCCTCAATATCTCGATTTTGCGAGATTCTGCTACTTGTCGGAAACCAGCGTTCGTCATCTCAAAGCTACCATGACCGCCAGATAATGCGCGTAATCGTGTCGAATAATCCAACATTCGACTTAGCGGAGCAATGGCGTGGACAGTTCGTTTCGCTTGTGGTAAAGTGGATACGGATGAAGATACCCTGAGGGTTGTTGAGGAAGGAGAGAGCTCCTCGGGAGGTACATACAATCCATCCGAAGGGTATGGATCCCCATCCGCGTCAGTTGCTACCGGCGAACTGGCAAGGTCAAGGACTTCACCCCCATTCTCTGTGATGTCTTTGACAACCTTGCCGAGGGCATCTACATGGACGGACACTTTGAGACTAATGTAAGGTTCGAGGATAGGGCCCATTCCCGCTTCTCTAAGCTTGGAGCGTAATATGTATGAGCTTGCACCGGTGAGGATGGACGGCGGCGCTTGATGTGGAAGAATGTATTGCGTTATCTGGACCTTGACATGCGATAACGGGAGGGACGTGTGAGGGGAGCTAGAGAGGGCACTTGCAATACCACGAGCAAGGTTCGCTAATGGATCCAGTTGACTTGAATATGTATCAGGGGCCTTGAGCGGCTGGCCGCGGGCATCCAATACGAGATTACCATCGAATGCTGGATCACCTCGTTCATCGTCTCCAAGAGGTGCTACCGATAATGCAATCTTGACGGTCGTTGCCTTGCCAGCGATATCTGTGGACCACTCTTCCAGCCGCGCGGAGATGCTGGAATTCGTTGACTCTCGGTAGCTGACCTGACGGTTCCCGAACTCGAATTTAGCGCCCCATTCATCCCTTAGTCGACCTTCGATGATCTCGAGATGCAGCGCGCCAAGGCCATGGACAAGAATTTGGCCCTCCTGATTGTCCATGCGGACGGAAGGATCCGTACGAATCAGCGAGCGGATGGCTTCTTGGACTGGGTCGAGGTCAGAGTGTGAATTAGGTATGACCGAGACTGACATGACAGCTGGAGGTGGTGTAACCCCTCGGAGTGACATTTGAGAGGAATCGAACTTTTCGAGGTCACGCGTGTCAACGAGGGTGTCGCCAGTGCGAGTGTACTTGAGGCCGAGAACAACTCCAACAGAACCATATGGAAGAGAGTCTACTTCCTCTGCTTCTGAGGCGTATAACAGGAGGAGCTTTGAAATCTGCTCCTTCTGACCTGTGTTGACATTGTAGATAGTCCTCTGACGTTTGAGAGTGCCTATGCAAAGAGGACATTGGAACAGGACTCAATAGTCGGTCATGGACTCACCTGAGTACACTCGTATGAATGTCATCCATCCTTTTCGTTTGTCCCATGCAACCTTCCAAGCCAACAACCGCACAGGGGCATCTGGAGATTCAACTTGCATTCGTACGTCGAGAGGACTCGCGAGCAGATGTCCTACGTAGTCCATGACCAACTCTGTACCGATGCTTTTGACGGCAGAACCACATAACACAGGGAGAACTTGATTTTCGATGGTTGACTTTCGCAAGTGAGGTATTATTTCCGTGGATTGTATTTGTAGATAAGAGTATGGGTTTGATGGGAGACTGAGTAGTCGATCCATGAGATCTTCTGAGAACATCGCAAGGTTTTCGAGGAGTGCTGTTCGAGCGGGTACCAGGTGAGGGATGATTGGATGGCCGGTCGGGAAGATCTCTGCAAACTCTGAGGCATCTTTGACCGGCGGGAGAGGTTGACAAATGCAAGTTCCACCTTCCGTCCACTTCCAAAGCTCCCATTTCACGATGTCCACCAACCCTTCAATACCTGGTTCCGCCCGAGAGTAGTTTTCGGGGTTCATAGACGCCAGTGGGAGTGTAATTGTTAAAGGATTCGCGTGTAACTTGTGGGTTAAGAGAGATGACAACGATGACCTAAAAGACGCTCCTGGTCGGTCGAGCTTGTTAACGAACAGCATGCGAGTGGCCACATTGTATCTAGACATGGTGAATATTGATGTCGATATTGGGTTGAACGAATGTATGTGTACGCACTTGGATAGTTGCCTCCATACACCCGTCGTTTGCGCCTCGACACCCTCGACCGAGTCTATTAACACAACAGCACCATCAACTACACGGCTAGCGCTCTCGACCTCCATACCAAAGTCGGCATGGCCTGGTGTATCAATGAGATTAAAATTCCAGTTTTTCCATTTGACTGGTATGCTTGCAGACTGTATAGTTATGCCTCTCTCCCTCTCGGCAGGCAAGAAGTCAGTGGTGGTACTTCCGCTGTCGACGGAGCCAGGAGATGGGATGTAGGATGCCTTGTGCAAGATGGATTCCGTTAACGTCGTTTTACCAGAGTCTGTAGACGCGTTGGAAGCAGCCTCCACGGCGAATTCGTAAACACGCACCAATATGAGCTACAAGTGCTATGTTCCTGGTATCGCCAGTCTCGTTGCGCGTCGCGGATGCAAAGGAGCGGGGCAAGGGCAAGCTGAAGCTAGCGTGATGGGGGCTACATCTCCGGGGGATGTGGCAACGCAGCATGACCTTGCAGGCTGCTGCTGGAATCTTTGAAAGGGATCGTTGCTAATAAAGGCAGGTCTGTTAGCCGACGTTACTCCTTCCACGGATTTACCACATGCAAGACGTACAAGCAGATGTCTTCGAACAGCGTGTACAGGAGCGCAGAAACGCGAAACATCCCCTGATGACCATTCCCGAGAACACAAAACCCCACGGCGGCATTCCGAATACACCACTTGCAGCCTCTTCGATATCATTCCTGCTTGGGGGCTCCTTTGCCCTTGGGTTCTTCCTTTTCTCGCAAGGAGGCTTTCCATCACCCTGGTGGGCCACATATCAGCTTGGCTTCTTTGTTGCAGCGTGGTCGGCTTTTCACTGGGGAGAGTTTGCAGTCACTGCGGGTTGGAATCTGGAAAAGTGTAGCGTGGACTGTGAGCACGCCACTGCTCTTTGCAACTCTTGCAACTTACCTTTCTTCAGCGTTCTTGCTTGAAAATGGTTTGACGTACCATGTCGCAAACGGTACCGCACTCGTAGAATACCTTGCGACCCTGTTCTTTATCCCCTCATTTAAAGCACACTCATACATCTCTGCTATCGGTGCGTCACTCATTCAAATGACTTGCTGTACTCTTCTGATGAGGTACGAATAGGTGTCCTTATGGTATTTTTCGGACAGACGTTGAGGACAACCGCAATGATGCATGCATCCACCAATTTCTCGCATTCAGTCGCACTCCGTAAACGGGACTCTCATCGACTAGTGACCAACGGGGTATACGCGTAGGTCAACATCATGACCTCATAACCAGCTGATTTCGATTCGACGCTGTGACAGGTGGTTCCGTCACCCTTCTTATGCTGGTTTCTTCTACTGGGCTCTGGGCACGCAACTGGTCTTGCAAAACCCAGTCAGCTTCATAGGTTTCGCCATAATCCTTTGGAGGTTCTTCTACCGACGTACACGAGGTCTGTCTCCTGCTTCGTCCTATCCCTTTTGTCCTTATCCTCCACAGTTGAAGAAAGGGCTTTGGTGCAGTTCTTCGGCAACGACTATGAAGTTTATCGGCGTCGAGTGCGCACATGGATCCCATTTATTCCATAAACTTTCCAGAGTGGTCGGACCGCGCCGTCATGTATCATGCGAGTGGAATAATAAAATGGCGTGGCATGCGTGATCATACAGAGCTGTTGGATATTAACGCATACTTGACATGGCTTTTGGCTATGTGTCCAACCCATCCGGCTTCAACACCTCTTAGTCTGTAACCACCGTCGTCCGCTCTGAGACATAGATACCATCCAGGAATTTACGGATATCCTTGTTCCGTACTTTGCAGCTACCTTGGATCGATGCGGCTGCGAAAACCTGTGAGTCGCTGTTTCATCCGCTTTGGTTAATGAAATACCTGATTGCGAGACATTCTCAATGTCATTGCCCTCCAGGATGAGTTCATCCTTTTGTGCTTTCGACTCTGCTATTGTCACGCCTTCCAACATGTCGACGTTACGAATAGCCTGTCGAGTGTTAACTTTAAGGCCCCAAAGTGACTTCGTTAGACGTACCTTCTCCCCAAGGAAATTTACAATTTCCAGCTTTCGCCCGTCAGGTTGAATGATAGTGTTGATGGGGAAGTGAGCGTAGACTGCACGCATTTTGTAGAGGAAGCCCTATTACCGCTTCAGCGTTTCATTCAGCGCAAAGATGGGCTCGACAAGCCTTCGTCACCCCGATGATCATGTTGTTGATCAGACTTTTGATAGTGTTCAGACAGGCAACGTGCTTGCGTCCGCCTTGCCAGATAGCCAAGGTTACTTTCGTCTTGGTCTTGCCCGCTTTAGCTACTCGGATATCCATGTCCACATGTCGGACGATTTTCGTGAGCGATCCCCGTGGACCAGTCACTTTGATAACCCGAGACTTGATCTCGACAGTGACACCTTCCGGAACATTGATTTCTTCGGTCTTGAGGACGTCGCGCATCTGAAATACAGGGCAGTCAGCAACATGTTATCCACAGGTGGCCGATGGAATCCATCCGTTTCGCGGTGCCAGCATGCATATAATAAGATTCCATGACACTGATTGCACGAGGAAAATGGCCGAATCATCGTTGAACACTGCAAAATCGACTTACTTTGTGGTCGCCGGTGTTCTTGAGGTCGCTGAGCTTGGGACAGTATACTCTGCACAGCGTGGGAGGCTAGCCGGCTATTCGCGGTCGGAGATTGAATCACGATGAAGCGGCGATTTCCAAGACGGGTGGTCACGTCTACTTCTTTACCTTCACCCACCATCACCGTTTCTTTGGGAGCTCCGGCCACCGTCACTTTTAAGTGAAATTTAAATTCAGAGTCTTCTCGCTTGGCGGTTCTAGGTGAAACTCGTGTAACATTGGCAAGAACTTACAGCGTCATAAGCTTGTGACATGTCGATGTACTCTCAGCCCCCCACTTACGGGCAGGTCACATATCCAGCGCCAGGGTATCAGTCTGCCCTAGCAGCATATTCCTACCAGCAGCCGCCACTACCTGCCCCTCCAATTTATCATGTGGATCCCAACTCGTTCCGACGTGATTTTACTGCTCGTCTGGCAGAGCTTACCATTAACTCCAGGCCGATAATCCAGACGCTATCTATGTTTGCTCAAGAATACTCAAGATGGGCCGACGTGGTCGCACAGTGCATCGACTCGCACATTAGAAGGGTGAGCCTCTGATCATTACGATTAAATTTTCACTTGATCACAGTGGATGGAATGGGCGAGCGTCTTTTCGCTTTGCGGAGTGTTCTGTTGCTTGCAAACTATGTATATAGACCTCGTCATGTAGTTTGAGCAAAGATAACGTCTCCTCGCCCAATTGAAGGGCACCGCTGTGGACAGCGGCACGAACGAGTCGCTTCCTGCTGTAGAACACGACGGTTCCTTGTTTTTTGCTTTCACTTCCCCCTCCGCAGCCAAGTAGCTGACTCATCTTTCCATTTTTGGTTTGTCTTCAGGTACCCCCGTGGATGAAACTACCTGCGTTCTATCTCCTCGATGCCATCTCGAAGAATGTCTTTGAGCCGTACGCGCGCCATTTCGCGCCCTTCGTTATCCCGCTATTCCTCGACACTTATCAGCAGGTGGACCAGGCAACTCGCAGTAAAATGGAGGAAATGCTTCTTACCTGGAGAACTGGTGCGCCGAGCGGTAAGGAACTTTTTGGCGTCATAACTCAACTGGCAATCGAACGGGGTGTGTGGGGAGGCGACTCTACATCATCAACGGACGTGAGTATTTCTGTCCCCTCTTGGTCAGCCGGCATTAAACTTTCATCTGGCTAGGTCTCCAAGGTTCAAGTCCTGAGCGAGCTCGAATTTACATTAGGTCAGAAGGAGAGAGCCCTCCAATCAAATCTTTGGGATGCTACAACACAGAAACACGTTGAAGTTTTGCAACAGGTGAGAGGTTGCGCATCTATCATTTACCATGTCTTATTCCATGTACGATTTCAGTTGCGGAAAATGGTTGAAGCCGGTGTTTCCCAGGACGAGCTACGACAGATTCTCAGTCAGTTGCGATCGCTAACGCGGGCACCCCAAGCACCGCTTCAGGCCTTGTCAGCTCCAGCTCCACCCTCGTCGTATCCCCCTTTGTCGTCTACGTATCCATATTCGCAACAGTCTACCTACACGCGCCAGTTCCAATCGACTTATCTGACTACCCCTCCACCCCAGCCCTCCAGTACGTTGAATTATCAATCGGCACCAACAAAGGTAGAACCCGTGAACCTCTCCACTCTCCTCTCATCTGCGCAAGCCAGTTCACCGCCATCCACGGCTCCATCGATGCCTCCAAGCACCATAACAAACCTATACAATGCCCTTTTGAAAGCAGGGGTCGTTTCCGCTGATAGTACAGCGGCTGGCGCAGGTTCAAATGATGAGGAACGGGCACCCCCCCCATCTCATAGTCTCAGCCGCGACAACACTCGCGCTTACAGAAAGGCTATCCTTGCACAGAAAATCAAGCTCACCACCACGGACATCGTTAGGTGCGTCATACATCACATTGTATTACATCGTTTTACTTAGATATCGTTTTAGAAAACGGCCCTTTGTCATGTCATTTCTCTACGATCGACTCCCCGCTCAGTGTAAGCAGTGTGATGTACGCTTTAGTGATGATGCTTCGGGAAAGAAAGCCATGGACGACCATCTAGACATGCACTTCAGACAGAATAGGAAAGTCAACCAAAATCAAGGCCGTGGACACAGCAGAAGTTGGTTCGTTGGTCTTGAGGTATGGCGATTCTTCGCACTTTTGGTTCAGAGCTGACTGGTGCTATGTAGGATTGGCTTCATGAAGGAGCGTCAGATGTGAAGGGGAAACGACGAGCCGATGGCTCTAGAATCGGTTCTTTGAAGACTGCTGCTGCTGCCGAGGCTACCCAGCGTGATGCCGAACTTCGTTCGCAGTTTGTTGTGGTTCCGCAGGGCGATGAGGCCAAGTCAATATCATGTCCAATATGTAAGGAGACCATGAAATCTGAGTTCTTGGAAGACGATGAAGAATGGGTGTGGAGGAATGCGGTTAAGAGAGATGATAGGGTAAGTCAACCGAAATTCTCCGCTGTATTTGGTTGGTGACTCGGACATAGATTTACCATGCGACGTGTCATTCGGAAGCTATAACATCTGCCCAAAACCTCGCGGCGCGGCTGCGGGATGGCGCAGGTCGTAGTCGCTCGCGAACGCCAGAGGTGGTTGGTATACGTTCGACACCTCCGAAGAGCAACGGAGCACGGACTTCATTATCACCTTCACCTGATGCCAAACGTGCTATGCTTAAGCGTAAGATCATCAGCGATCAGAGTTCTGACATTCATCCTGCCGAAGAGGGGGACGGTACGCCTCCTTTGAAGAAACTCGCTCTGTCTTGAGTCGTGCAATCAGCCTCTGACATCTTTATTGGAGTAGTTTATTATGCATTAAGCCATTTGTATTTGCACCCCAGCAATTAGATATCATTGTCGGATTTTTTACCTAACAGTCACCATCGACGACGTCCCACATGTCATTCTTTGTTCGCTACCGTTCGTTGAAGTCATCGCCAGGTTGAACGCCTCATGATGCGGACTTCAAGTAGCGACCTCTCCGTGTTCGGTGGAGCGCCCAATACTTACGAGGGTGGGTAGCATTCCACCCGCTACCCTATCGGTCTTGGTGGAGACAACTATTTGCCACAGCGACAAGGACGACCCAACTAAATGCTACCCTTCGATCTATCGATGAACTCACCAATACGGACGTTGAGATGCAGGTGTGTCTGCCGGCCAAAGTTCTCCATCCATAGTTTTCTGACTAACTCCGTGTTCGTCAAGGTCCCACTGACCGAACGGTGGGCAATCATCGTACTTGATACGAATATACTACTGGGATTTCTTGACATCATTCAAACATTTGTGTCCGAGGCTGAGCAACAAGGATTACCTGTCTTGATTATCATACCTGGAGCCGTGATACATGAACTCGATATGTGCGTAGCATAAATTATCATCAAATGTCAACTGACTTGCTCTGCTTCAACAGTCAGAAGAACCGCGACAACTTGTCATGGTTTGCACGACGAGCGTCCACTTGGCTGCTTAAGAAGGTCAAGGAGAGAAGGAGCGTGAAGGGCCAGGCCTTGGATGAAACTTGCAAACCATCCGGAAACTGGAAGGTGAAAGAACAAAGGGAGGTATGTGCGATATCGAAAGTCTACGAAAAGATGTCCGTTGAACTAGGTTTACAGGAGCTTGGTACAGAAAGAACAAACGATGGTTTGATTCTCGACTGTTGTCAATATTTCTTTCGGGTTCGACAGTGTCGCACGTTCCTGTGTAGTAAAGATAAACTTCTGGCGGTGGAGGCCGAAAGTGTTGGTGCGTCGCGAGTCTCCGAAGTGACAGATGTGGTATGACACAGGCGGGCAGGGATTCCGACGTTATTTCCCAACCAAGGTTCATTCTCCAGCCGTAATATCGCGCTAGCAGTGTTTGGCCCCGAAGCTTCGATGCTCCGGTTCAGCGGCCATTTCCCAAGCTACCACTGGCAGGGCAACGTGATGGATGACACCGTGGGTGTGAAGGTGTCAGATGACGATGGAATGGACATCGATGATGACTCAGCGGTGACAGAACTTGTCCGCCCTAGCCATCCGCTTGATCTGTTGCACTTGCAGGTGATCGATCACTTTAGCGAGCTACTGCTGGAACTGGTGGCCAAGGTTGCAGGCCCAGAGGCGCAGAAATTTGGGGCTGCGGAGATGACGTCGAGACATGCACCTGCGTACACACGGAAACAGCTGATGTTCTGGACAGCGTTGGATTCACTGGAGTTCTTGAACACGAAGAAGGGCTGTCCCAAGTCGTCTCCGCGTTTAGAGGTGTTTTTGACGCGACCGTACGAGGGCAAAGGAGCCAGGAGAGGACAGGACTGGTCGAGACGTGATTGGGAAGTTGCACTGAGCGGGTTGAGTAAAATCGGGGATTTATGGGTAGACGATGGGATACGGGAGTCTGTGCCTGCTGTGGAGGTGCATATGCGGCGTGTGTTCGAGATGGCGGTGCGACCGACGGGGGTGGGTTTGTTAGAGAACTAGTCGTATACTTTGATTTTCCATGTTGTCGTCTCACCATCATGTCAAGGAGACGCACACTGTACATCGCCCTCGTCTTCCTCGCCCTAGTCCTCGTCGGAACTGTCTTTGTCCTCTCCTCCGTATCATACTACCTTGCCATAAATCCTGCCGCTTACCTCTCCGAGCTCGACGTTCCCATCCTCGACAACTCAACACGCTGGAACGCTTCTCAACATGGGATGGCAGAACGCATTCCCCGCGTCCTTCACCAGACCTGGAAGTCAGAAACCATCCCTTCAAAGTGGAAAAAAATATCCGAGGCTTGTCGCAGTATGATGCCCGACTAGTATGTCCCACATCTTCCGCACGTGCCTTGTCTTATGCTCGCCCCCCAGCGAGTACATGTTGTGGACGGACGCCAGCTCGCGCGAGTTTATTGCAGAATATTACCCCTGGTTTCTGGATACCTTCGACAACTATGAATACGTTATCCAGCGTGCCGACGTGATTCGTTACTTTGTGCTCCACCACTACGGAGGTATCTATCTCGACCTTGACATTGGTTGCTTGCGGCCACTCGACCCGCTTTTGGTGTACCCCGTCATTCTCCCGAAAACAATACCTGTCGGTGTTTCCAACGACCTCATTTTCGCGGAAAAAGAGCATCCCTTCTTGGCGCAGACCATTCACAACTTGGTCACCTTTGATCATGACTGGTTCCTCAACTATCCCACCGTCATGTTTTCAACCGGACCCATGTTTCTATCCGCTCAGTACACCATCTACACTTCTTCTCATCCGATTACTCCCGACGAACCTGGAGACGTACGCATTCTCCCCAAGTCACTCTATGGCAAGAATGCCAAACCTGGAGAGGCGCCACATTCATTCCTTTCGCACTTTTATGGCAGCAGTTGGCACGCGGATGACGCTCCATTCATTAGTTTCCTCAACCACTGGGGCAAGCCCTTGATGTTGCTCGGTTTAGCGGTTTTATTGTGGGGTATATACCGCCTTGCGATGCCGAGTAACTCGAGAAAGTACGCTCTTCGAAGGATTGGTGGATATGATGTGCTGCTGCCGAGGTGGATCCAGCGCAATGGCCGTTGGCATCTTGATATGCGCTGGTCTCGCCTCCCTCCTTCGGCCGCTTCGACACAACCCCCATCCCCATCTAGTTCGACCCTTTCCCAGCTCGAAGAGCATGTATCCCTTCTCCCACTTCCTTTTGACGTCCGCTCAGATTCCCCCGCTCCTTCTGAGGTTTCGTCCCCTGTCGACATTTACCCGACCATCCCGCCCCGTGGATCATCCTTATTCCTTGATACCATGTATCGCATCAGGGGTCGTGCGGCTGCGTTTTTTACAAATCAACGCGATAATATTGTCTCTTCGCGGTCTCCTGCCCGCCACCGACGGCACCGATCACGCAGTGTATTATTTTTCCTTCCCGCAATTTTCACTCAGTCGCAAGGTTCGGATGTCCTCCCACGTAGCCCACCGCCCCATCCTGGCCCGCAACTTCCTCCCGAGAAGAATCGCTATCCTCTGGACGCTGGTCGGACGGGCAACACGTCGGGAGAAGTTGATCTATTGTTTCATCAGGGAAGTTCGCAATCATCTCGCGTGGAGAGCCGTATACCATCATCACACACCCTCATCGATGTCGAGACCACACATTCATAGTTGCCGCTACAGCAGGACATAATACTTTACAGTTCTAGTAAATTCTATTGCTTCAGCTAACATACGTAGATAGCTTGTGGATCTATTTGGACGAATTCTTCGCTCATGTTCATGTCATTTATTTCTCAATGAACCGATATCCACGCTTATTGGTGTCAAGGGTGGTGTACCTTATCAGCTCCAGCATCTATTTATGTCGATGTGAGCTCAGCCACTTTCCCGGACGTATCGTGATGGTTATTATGATAAGGTACCAGGAACAGCGGAAACTGATTTCATCGAGGCTGTCAAGATAATCATCGCCACAGCACTAACGCCATAGGTTGCGGACGGGCCAAATGTCCAATACGAGGCACAGGCTTAGTGATTACCAGGCTCAGCGAGAGTGCGGATTGTTAACACGAAACCACGCACCCAACAAGGGTCCAATGGCTCGTCCTAATTGGCCGGCGGATCGGAACATACCCAATGCTATCCCCTTGGAGAGCTGCGGATGTGCTTGCACGGGTTTCCCAGTGACAAGATCAACTACCTCATCGCATTGCAAGGATGCGAATGATGTAAGAGAGCTGACAACTGTGGCCGATGTGAAAGCGAGACAGATGGCGGCCATTTGCAGCAGACCGACTGCAGTGTCGGAGCGTTCCTGAGTAAATTTGGGAACAATGGAGAGCAACACGAGTCCAACTGCGCAGCTGAGTACTCCACGCCTCGCCATTTTGCCCTCCCCTACCCTGGAGATTGTGCGGCGCACGTACCCACCTTGAAGTAGAGCACTAATTATACCAATAGACCCGATGAGAGCTCCATTCTGGCTGTTGCTCCAATCAAGAACTGTGGACGTGTGAGTTACACCAATATTTCATTGAGAGAGAGCATGACGTACGATCAAACGTGAGAAATGTCAACGTGAACTCGACTCCAGAGAAGATCCCCAAAAAGAAGAAATGAAGCCAACGCAATGTCTGTAGTAGGTCTAGTCGTTCTTGAACTGTTCTCGTTGGCAATTTCGTCTTTGGTTTCTCCTGTTTGTTTGCTTGTGATGAATCTTTGCTACCATTTCGTTGCATGCCTCTAGTTTCTGGGAGCGCTACTGCCAAGAACAGTGTCTCTATCGACAAAAGCACCAGGGTTATCACTGCTGGAACAGCGTAAATGTTTAGCTCGATGCCTAGCGCTCTCACGGAGGCTGGAACAGGCTGAGAGGCAAAGTAGGCTCCAATGGGTGGACCTATGCAAAAGCAGATTGCAAACGCGATACCAATTTGAGCAAGAGACTTGGAGCGCTCTGCTGGGGCGGTGATATCCGAAAGGATTGCGCTGTCGAATAAGGCCCAATAAAACGACTGAGTCCATTGAGAAGTTAAGGATACATACGTTGCCAACTGAACGTTGCCCTCGCTAAGTCCCCCAATCACGCGAGAGAGCATGTAAGACGAAAATGTGGTAGCTTTGATCCATCTTCGAGAGAACTGACAGTAAGATCTGCGTCGGGCGAATAGGAAGCCAACTTACACGAGTGCAGAGAGAATATTCCCAGCCATGGTAGCCAGGAGGACGTTCCTACGCCCATATTTGTCGGAAAGTGCTCCGATCAGTGGAGCGACGAGGAACTGGAGCGTTCTTGAGAGTTGGCGGTTAAAGCTAGCTATGTGACACCACACAGGATACGCACGAAAACGCTGAACCCATCAAGCCCCCTGTATACCGAATGAGCGATGCCACTGCTACTAGCAGATATGGACTTACCTAGAAGTACCACGTCCCATTTCTGAGGGTTATTACTGGGTTTGTAAAATAGAGCTCGAATGGAAGAGATGGTATACAGCGTTCTTGATAGCAAGCAGGTGAGATCGGACCCTTCTTTCTAGTAAGATCTTAGCAGGGACAGTGGAACGGCTCGCCATGCACTTACCACTGTATACCATTCTATAATTCGAGGGAAGAGAGGGAGTGGAATCGTAAAAGCTTCCGCGAAACACGTCAGCTAAACAGTGAACCGGAAACCTGGCAACTTGACTTACCAAAAAGATCTAATACTAGAGACCAGAAAACGATCTTCTCTATCTTGCCCATCTTGCGAGCAGTATTAACTTTACAAAGAGAGTGAAGTGGTGTTGAGTACTACAGGTGGAAGCTGTGGGACAGGCAGGTTGGCAACCCGGCGCAGGCAGTGCGAATTCTCAGCATCTCGACATTCTGCGCCAGACACAGCTGGATAACATCTCGTAATACTGGCCATTTCATCCGAACGACAAAATTTCCCAACAACTCTGTGGATTTCGGCTTTACATGGTTGACAAAATGTCTGTATCGTAGGATCATTTTTCTACGGTTCCAATCGCGGTCTACTCTTCCATTTCTGCGATTCCCTCTTCTTCGGGATCCTCTGTGCTTGGGATCCCTGTGCCTCGGAATTGTTGATCCTCAGAGGCTTGTGTAAGTTCGGTTTGAAAATGTGAGCTCGTCTCCGTTTTAGTGAGCTCACGAAGAGCCATGGTGGCATAAGCCGCTGTCCCAAGTGTCATATTGATTTGCAAAGCCATGAATTTACCGTCCTCCACTACACTCGGTGGATCAAAGCCCAGGAGTCTGTCTTCGTCTGCCTGCGCCAGCGCGACATCAGGGTCTGTATATCGAAGAACAGACCATGTCATATTTTTTGGTAGCTGAAGAATCTTTCGGTAGGATCCATTGAGAGTGTACTCCCTGGATGGCCGTTATTCAATCAAACGCAGAGTACAGGTGAAACACCTCACTTTTGCTTACGAATGAAATTATCGGGATCCAGCCCATCTCTTTTCAAGAATTCGCGATACTGTTCTCCAAGTGGGCCGCCAGGGTACTCTACATCTCTCCCGGGCAGTGGCATGATCACATCAAAGATCGAGTATTTGTAGGCATCATCTGTAGTAAGTGTTTTTACTTTGGGTGGAACCCACGGCACTTTACGAGCTTTTCTTGGAGTGTTGTCGGTTTCTCCTTCGATGACAGATTAGACGCGATCGACTGAGGGTAGCTGTAAGAATGCACCGTGTTCATCAACCGCCACGGGTCGATCCATGTCTACATCAAGTGAATCACTCAGCGCCGCTTTACCTGCCGGTTCTTCTTCAAATATCAGGTCCCCAGGGATTGCCTTGTCAGCGCCATGCACGCGGATGCGTTCCGAAACGATGGCGTTCCATACGTATGACTGATATGCATGTATGTACATCAACCTGAGATTGCGGGGAATCTTCATTGGACAGCTTGGTTTGCGCATTCAACATGAAATGACGATACCACTCACAGTCGAAAGTGCGCCCATGGCGTTTCTGGTCTCGCCACCCTGCTTCTTGTAACTTTCCAATATGCACCTCTCTGCAACAACACGACGAGGCATGAGGGCAAGAGCGCGATCCAGATTGCGATCAACCAGCCATGCCTCACGGGCTGCGACAACATCCGGGTGTTCGCCTGGCCGCATCTGGAGGATCAAGGAAATAGCTTTGTGCCAATCAGATCGGAGGAAAGCTAATCCAATACTGTGTGTAGGAACTGCAGCTGTACCAAACCGCTGCATGCCTGTAGGTACTAGTTAGGTTTCACATAGAGATATTGCGTTACTGTACTTTACCATAGTAGTTGATGAATCCTTTTCGTTTTATGCTATTCATGACTAGATCAAGTGCATCCATTGAATCAACTTGCACATTCCTAAGAGTGGACCGCATCAGACTTGAATACCGATAGTATGAAGCGGAGAGCGCGCAAACCGTAAAGTGATCAAGAACTCGTTGCCTTTGAGCATGCCAAGCTCTAAGCCCGCCTTGCGATAGTTCAGATCCGTAATGCGAACGCCGCGCTCTCCTCTTTGAGTAACCGCCTCGTGAATTGAGCGCCGACCGATCTGATTAGCGGCTTTCCACACATCCTCAACACTTTTGTTGCCGCGTCGCAATGATACGCGTTGCACCGTGACGCCTCTTTTATCCTTCGTACCAGCGACGGCGAGGTCCTTGACATTGACATGCAGAGTACGGGACAGGTGCGCGAGTGCGTCCTGTGTGTCGCGGTTTGTCTTTTGTAACGTGAAGTGGATATAGGGTGGGTACTCCCCGCGCGGCGGTCGTTCTCCTCGAGCTGGGGAATGAGTCAGGACGGAAGAGTATCTGTAAGTGTTGAGAATTACCCCGGGAACCTCCACGGCCGCCGCCTCCTCTTGACCACTTGATAGTGATTCGAGAGCCTTCCTCGCCAGCTGGGGTAGATATGTCCGTTTCACTTTCAAGTTTACCCTTGAATAGCTTTCGTACTACCTGATGGAGAGCCGTCCGTGTAGCTTTTGAGCCGATAGGCTATACCCTTTGTGTGAGAAGTGACAAAACTGTCCCGCTAGATGACACACTTCGCTGAGGACCTTCCGGTAATCCTCCCGTTCGCTGCCTTGTGAGCGACCACCACGACCTCTTTGTCTCCCCCTCACTCCACGATTCTTTCCGCGTTTTGCGGTAGGCGACTGGATCCCACTGTCTTGTTGGGGGGGAGCGTCTTGTTCGGCAATCTCGACGTCTTCTGACTTTTTGTGTACCCTGCTCTCCCAGCCGCTGTCGCTTATTCGAGGAGGTTCAGGACCTTCGAGGTACATTTTTTTGAGTTCGGCAATCGATGCTTCCGAGAGGAAGGGCGTTAATGACGATTCGAATGTATCGTCCCAAGTGACCTCGTCGTCCGCTTGGCGTTCACGTTCTTCGCCGATATTTGATGCGACAGCGTTTTCTGACTGACGTGTTTTCGTTGACCCTCCCTGCTCATTGGTATCGCCGTCTTGGATGTCGGTGACTTCCTGCGTCGACGCATCGGCAGTGTCTTCAGCAGCCTTGTCTTTCTTTGGTGCAGGTAAGCCAAGCGACTTGATGTGCACTCCCTGATGATCCAAATCAACTTCGTTGACCAGAAAGTCTGTGAATCTGCGAGCAGTATAAGCGTTGGCGCGACAGCGCGGGGAGAGTCGCTTACCGCTGCTTGATGATGCCGTGTATTGGAGGAAAATCGCGACCTATGTATTCGGATATTCCAACGTCGCACTCCAGTAGTTGACGGAGTCCACCGGACGTGGTCTGTGGTGAGCTGAGACCCAAGAGAGCGTGACTGGGTGGAAGGATGGATTCTCCTTCATTTGATTCATGCTCGGCGTTGCCAAGGATGTGGTTGTCGTCGGACTTGGTTGTTTTGGTGCGTTTCGAGGACCTAGCCTCGCTGTCGTCGTCTTCGCGTTCACGGATGGAAGCCGACATGAAGGTTATGAGTAAAAGTCACGAATTCAGTCTCAACTTGGAAGCCTTAACCGAGTTTGCCATGTCGTCGCCGCATCTACGCAGCTATGAAGATCGTGCTCAGAAACACGGCAATCCTGCTGCTCAAGCCCTGCTGTATCTCATGGAAAAGAAAAAATCCAACCTCTCCGTTAGCGTCGATGTCACTCGAAAGAAAGATTTCCTCGCCATCATCGACGCCGTTGGACCCTACGTCTGTCTCATAAAGGCATCGCTCTTTCCTCCGTCACTAAAACGCTGCTCACGGACCTGACGATAAGACTCATATTGACATCCTGGAGGACTACGACCCATCCGTCATCGAATACTTGCAGGCACTTAGCAAGAAGCACGAGTTCTTGATTTTCGAGGATCGCAAGTTCGCCGACATAGGTGAGACTCCTCCCAGTGGATCACCGATCTCTGTTCTATGCTAAGCTTTACTCGAGGTAACACTGTCGCACTGCAATACTCCAGTGGAATCTACAAGATCGCAAGTTGGGCGCATATAACAAATGCGCACGCCGTACCAGGTCCCTCCATTGTCACCGGCCTCGCGTCAGTCGGTCTTCCTCTCGAGAGAGGACTGATTTTGCTTGCCGAGATGAGCTCAAAAGGCGCGCTCACGACTGGTGCATACACGGAAGATGCAGTTCGAATGGCGCGGGCTCGACGTGATTTTGTTATCGGATTCATCGCACAACATCGAATGGAAGGCATCGGGGCGCGCGAGACTGACAGTGTCGGTGACGAGGACTTCTTGATCCTCTCCCCTGGCGTCGGATTGGATGCCAAGGGTGATGCCATGGGACAACAATATCGCACGCCGGCTGAGGTGGTGACAAACTGCGGGTGCGATGTAATCATCGTAGGCAGGGGAATATTTGGCACTGGTCGTGACATCGACGTCAGGGAAGTCCAAAGGCAAGCGCACAGATACCAAACTGCAGGCTGGGAAGCCTATGAAAGACGTTTGTCAAAATAATTTCGGTACACTCGAAGAGCCCCAAAATCGATATGCTTTTTGTCGCTAGGAAGCGTGATTGAGGTGCACACGACTCAGTCCTGACATGGACGACAAAGTCGTCATCCCACCGCCCCCTCTTCCTCTAGCCTCTTTCGCTCGGCTTCTTCAGCCGCCTCTTTTTCCTCTGCCTCCACGACCTCGATGTCAAGGGGGAACGTTAGGATTGCAGCGACTCCAGTCAGTTGATTTAGCTCTGCATGAAGATTAGATGTTTTACAGCTATAGAAGCCCTCTGTACGCACGTTGACCGGACTCGTGCATACTAGAGAAGATGACCACTTCTGCCCCTTTCTGCTGTACGCTTTCAACCAGTGACACGTACCGTTTCCTGGTCTTTGGATCACTCGCACTGCACAAACTCCTTTATCTTGATACATTGACAGAAAATTTTGCTTTCATACCGGAAAAGTCCATCTGAAATCAGGAGCGTACCGACCGCCCCTCGATCCGCAGCTAGAAAAACATGCTCTGGCCCATACCATGCACGCATTTCGTCCGATCCTAGCATTTTGAAGAACCTATAAGCTTTGAGCAACCCAACCCAATCGCAAAGTGGGGGGAATTTACCTATCTAGGACAATGCCCTCACGGGCAAACTTTGTTTCCTTCAACTGTGCCGCGATCTACAAGATATACAAGTGAGCTCACGACTTGCGATCAGGACAGAAGCATACCTCTGGACTCTTCAAGACCTCCACCAAGCTGTGGACGTGTGCACTGCTGACATGAACTTTGAGACCCTTTTCTCGCAGCGATTTCGCCAACAACTTGTCGTTTCGGTTCCCAGCTTCGTTTATCATCGTGGAATAGACTGTGTCTCTGATCCAACCAGGGCTAGCGAAGACGATGGCGCGTAGACTTGGACTGGAAAAGGGGATGTGCCGAACGAACGCATCGTAGACCATCGTATAGAACTTTGTCATCGCTTTCTCATACTGCGATGTTCCCGGTGCAGAGGCCTTGCGCGGTATGGGTACCGAGAGTCGGTGTGCTATGACGGTGAGATGCTGGGATAACAGGCAAAACGCAGCGGTTCCTTCACCACAGACGACCGCACCAACCTCGGCGCCACGCCCAGGTACGCAGGACTCTTGAACGCGGGAAAGAGCTATGCTGTCCCATCCCTCGATCTTTTCAATTCGAACGTCACGATTTGGCTCGACATCAAGGGTGTGGAAAGCCCCCATTCTAACATGTTCGTTTTCGGACGCCACTCGGCCGGATATATGAAGTGTGGCTGTAGTTGGCGGTGGAGCAGAGGAGGACCAGCTTGCGGAAGATGCTTGATCCGTTGTAGCAGATTGAGAACCAGAGGAAGAGTATTCCACTTTGGAGACTTGCAGTGTCAGGTTAAGTCTGATCCGATGAGACTCGGTAGAACCGGTCGCTGATACGCTCTGCACTCGTCTACATTCATGAGTCACACCCCACGACAAAAAGGTTCAGTGTGAGTTCGTACCGAATAGCAGGGGCTCTGACCAAATCATCTTGTTGTATGAGATTATACAAGTGCCACATATCTTCGTCATTTTCAGGACGAAGGGCGACATGGCCCTGACCTCATGAGTGATGCAGTCAGGTAAAACATGGCAGACTTACTGTACCGCTTTTGTCGATGTACTTTCCTATAAACTTCATGATGATCGCAAGAAACACATATGGACGAGATCTCCTCAAGGCAAGAACTCGCTCGATTAGGAAATCACTACAACATAGGGACTTGAACCTGGATGATCATGATGTACTAGCTTCAACCTCGCTTCAGCAGATCATGCCCTCGTTAACATCCGTTTGGAGACAAGAGCAGCGATAAATCAATCCAGGTCAAAATCGTCGTCATCCTCATTACCCTTTCTAAATTTATCCTTGACCGACCCGCCATGACCGACAGAGTACGTGAGATTGAACGGATTCTCAGCCTTTTGCAAAACGCCTATGTCGGGGTGCATCAACAAAAGCCATATAAAATCTACGGGTAACTCACCACTTTGTGAAAGCCTGAGTTCGAGGACGGCAGTTTCGAACGCATCGCTATTTCCAAGCTCTTCAAATCCAGTGAGGCTAGACGAGTATCGTAGATGTCAAAACCGAACAGAGCGAGACGAGCGGAAACTCACCGATCCTTTGAGACGCCATCCATAAAGGATATCACGCACGGCAAGACCTGGACGGACAATCGTTCAACCAACCACGGTACGTTTTCCACAAATACACGAATGAAGCGCGTGGCAAAGTATTTTGGCGCTAACTTCTACTGGGAGGACTGTCAGTGTGCACAGGGAGGACTCTGACGAACTTCTTACGGCGAGCTGCTTGTCCATGATTTCACATCTTCGAAAGTTGCTGTGGTAGAAATGAATTATGCACCGGGGCTCGTTACTAGTTGTGCATCGGGCCTTCATGACGAGACTTTCTTTGCTTTTCGGGAGGCATGACTTACGCACTTATCCGAATGACCTCCTTCTCGTTGGTGATCTCGGTATAAGAGCCGTGGGCGTTCTGATGCATCTCCTTCAGCTTGTTAGCTCTGATGGATACCTATTAGTTTTGGTTTGGGATCTCGAGGATCGAATGCAGCACATACTGTAGTCTGAGCTGTTGAAGTCCATGTTCTCTGATTGCAGCTGAGTCGGCGTTCTCAATCTCTGCCTCCAGTTCTGCGAAGACGGCGTCATCATCGTCTTCTCTCTCCTCCCGCACACGGTTCGATTCGACCACGCGCGATGTTAAGGAGTCGAGCTTTGCATCCATAGTCGCCGAGAAATTTGGTTGAGGGCAACCAAGTCCCTCACTGAGCGCTGGCGGTCGCGAGCACCTACACTGGCAATAATGCCTTTTTTGGAAACTAATGATCCCTTACATACACGCATGAATCGTACAATCACTCTTGCCCTGGATTTTTGTACCGTCTAATCGCTCTCTCCCTAACCTCCGCATGTACAACAATGGGCCTCGGATATCCCAACTTATCCGCAACATTTATAGGAGGGTTGTGAAGTTCTATTTCATGAGGTGAGTCAATAGGTCTGCTCGGATACGCAAAAACACTACCTGGCCCTTGTAGGTTCTTCAGTTCAGGGACATACATCCGGATGTAATTACCCGTCGGATCTGCCTTTTGACTTTGCGTGTATGGGTTGAAGATCCGAAAATAGGGTGCAGGATCAACACCAGTAGATGCACTCCATTGCCATCCTCCATTATTGCTGGCCAGGTCGCCGTCGATGAGTTGTTCCATGAAATACTTTTCACCGAGTCACTGAATTACACGGGAAGGGGGAAGACGGTAGTAAAGGTCTCACCTGTTCTCCTAGATGCCAGTCCAGCATCAAATCCTTGGTCAGGAACATCGCGGCGATCATTCGCATCCGATTATGCATCCAGCCTGAAGGACATGTTAGCACATTGACAAGCCTGAAGCATCTAGTGTGAGTTACCCATTGCGTTCATTTGGCGCATGGCCGCGTCGACGATGGGAATTCCAGTCTTCCCTTGCTTCCATGCAGCAAGATGTTCTTCGTTGACTTCCCATTTTACATTCGCTAATCTCTCTTGGAATGGTCGCTCCATCGATACTCGAGGAAAGTTCGCTAATACGTTCGTGTAGAAGTCTCGCCAGGCTGCATAATATATGAGAATTTTTTCAACGTCGTGGAATCGTACTCACCAAGCTCTTGCACCCAACGACCGATTCCCGTAGTTCGTCCGGCATCCACCTTCTTCAATCCACCTAGAGTCATCGTCGCACGGATACATTCCCGAGGAGAAATGACGCCTGCAGAGAGATAGGGACTGAGTCTGGAAGTCGTATCCTCATCACCCCTGTCTCTTTTTTCGGCATACATCGAGATACGATTTCGTTTATCGGATGTTTCGGCGCCATCCGCCAATGGGTCTGCAGTACCTAGCTGTGATGCCCTTGCCTTTGTATTGAGAAAACGCGAAAGCATCTGGACGTCGTAGATGAGAGTCAGCTTTGGTGGGCAAACTCGAGTTGTAACTAACTAACCTCACGGGCAACGGTCGATCCAGCCGGCCAAACCTTGACCATTGTTTCTCTGTCAGCAGGGTCTAACTCGAACCCTTCCAGGGAGTGAGGTACAGGTACATTGAACAGTGTGCCGAAAGTCGGGTCTTGTCTGACAGAACTCGGATTCGCTTGGGGCAAAGGAGACTCCTCGAGGTATGTACTAATCTTCTCGTTGAGCTTAGCGATCCAAAGTCTTTGGTAGGGAGAGTAAACCTGCAGGATAGAGGGTAAATAAGCTAGCCTGAATCTGTCACTCAATTCGTACAGTGTGTGCTTTTCCATCTCTTGTTTTGATGAGGCCAGGCTCGATGATGCATCTGTCATGAAAGTAATGTGGCTGAATGCCCTTCTCCTTCGATAGAGAAAGGACTTTCAAGTCACGCCTGAGCTCGTCTACCTCGTATTCCATATTGGCAAACAGCCTGGTACAATGAAAAGATTCAAGAAGTGAAATAACTTTGAAAGGAATCGTATGTCGAGGAGTGTGTGATACCGTGAGCAGAGGGATATCAAGTTCCGCAAACGACTCCTGCAGGATGTAAGCAAGCTCGAAGTTGCAGTGATTCGGAACTAAATCATCACCTTGATCTCTGAGAGATTGCGAAGCACAAAGTCTATTCTCCGCTTACTCCTATCATGAGCGATGTAGTCCTGGGGACTGAACAAGAAGAGCACGATAAGTGGTATCTTGTTCTGGATAGCTTGTTTAGACGCTGCCGCAAGCGCCCTGTTGTCCACGACTACCAGTGTGTTTCAACGACGCCAACTGCGCATCTTATGGTAAAACCACTCACTGCGTAAATCACCCATTCGCATCCAATAGACTATCGATTTTCCAGACTGTGGGTTTGGGACGACATTGCGCATTTCGGTGAGTAACCTCATAAAAGGAGGGTTGGCTTGGGCCGCTGCTGCCGCCTCTACTGTGGCGATCTTCTTGGGCATGAATGAAGGAGCAGTCCTTCCCTTCTTTGGCAAGCTAACGGGAGACGGGCTGCGAGGTCTCTTTGACATGGTGAAAGGAGAATGAAAGTGTTGAACATTTTACACTGGACTGAACTATGCCAGTGTTGGCCACTCGATCGCTGGCGCCGATCGGGAACACGTGAGATGATGTCACGGCATCCGAGCATCGAACGGGGCGAGTTGAGTAGAGAGCTGGCTGATGGCAAGTAGTAGTCATGACTGGAAGCTGGCCAAGCGGGATTGGAACATGTTCCTGTGTCATTCATGAATCATGAGAAACTCGACGCTACAGTTGAGAGAGAAACAGGTGACCTACATAATAAAACCCAAGTGCATACAAAGTGACTATGTAGTGCCTCAGGCTGGTCACCAAAGAAAGCACTAGGCTGAAATGGAATAGTGCGGTTTGAGTTCACAGCCACTGCTATTTACGGCATGCGCTGGAAGAGGCGCGTTAGGTCTTGCCACCAACCACACAGCGGCGTCGTCCTGCTCCTTCGTCCAGGCTCGACCGTATAACCTCCCCGTTTGCCGGGTCATGGACTTGCCTACATCAAGAGAAACAGAACTCGAGACTGCTCTTAGAAAACGAGATGCTCAGGTTGCGGAACTCACAGTGAGATGGCCATTCTAGAGCGCCCGTTCCTTCTCGGGCCGTCTGACCTTTTCCCTGACTCTAGACTGAGGTTTCGCGACTTCGCCAATTTCTGACCGTACAGCCGCAACCGTCCACGTCGGATCCTATCACGTTACCCCCTACATTGATGTCTGTGTTACTGCCCCACGTCGACAAGGCAGCGTCCACTGGCGGACTTGCTGGTTCTTCCTCAAGCACGGTCAGCACTGCATTGACGCAACGCGTACGCTTGCTCCAGGAGGAGAATGACGAGTTGTACGACCTGCTGAAACACGGTGAAACTGGCAAATTGAAAGAGGAGGTTCGAGGACTTCGACGTGTGGTGGATAGACTAGAGAGCGCACTCCGAGGTGACGATTCTTTGTACTGATGCATGCTCGTGTTAACCGCGCGCCTTTGTCAGAGTCACATCAAGTCATCACATCCCTCTCGTAAGCTAGTACCCTGATCCCAGTCTTTGCACATATTCACCTATCCGAATTCTAGAACTGAACTGGATAAGTCGTATCAAAGTTTCCAATCTTCTCTGCGGCAGAAGCAGGTCAACTCGCAGACACACCATCCACCGTCTCGTGATTCATACCATCCACCGCAACATCCGCCGGCGACCAATGGATTATCCAAGCCACCTCCTACAGGCCCTAGAGCACACAAGAAACCACGGCTCTCTGACGCCAAGGTATCGCCAGCCCAGTCGAATGTGTCGCTCCCTCCATCAAAAACACATACTTCGGTCAAGCATGAGCCATCTCATTCTCCTCGCATCTCGCCATCTGAGATTCGTCCCAAGAACAACGCCAAAATGGACATTGACGAAGATTCACGCACTCGACCGCATTCTCCGCAAGAGAGGGATCGTCCGCGTCACCGCGAGAAGGAACGTACTCGAGACCGAGAACGCGATCGAGAAAGGGAACGAGAGCGTGACCGAGACCGAGACCGAGATCGGTTCTCTCGGCGAAATGGCGCAGGAGGTGGAGGTAGATCGGGCCGCAGAAATCGAGGGTTCAATCATCCATACGCGGGAGCAGATCGGACGTTGGCAGAAAGAATGGGACTTTGAGTTGTTCTTCTTTTCTTTGCATCTTGGAAGGGACGCCGGCCTAATATAGTGTATTTGGTGTGAGAAATTTTCGCTACGCTGACATTCTTGTATCGTTAGCTGACAAGCATCCTTCTTCTAGACCTGTATCCCTATAACCTACCGCCGCCCGAGTTATTTTGGGCTATACAATATACGGTACTTATTTATGAGATGTTTGACTGGCGCGCATTTCATGCTTGGCATTAAGAGTAGGTCGAGTGATAATGTGCTGTTCGGATACCAGAAACTCTGATTACTATACCAAAAGTATCGACAAGGCTGGGGAGCTGAGCGCTGTCACGTACAACGGGTCGAGTACACAAGTTTGATTGTAGAGAAGGATAGATGGAAGCGAGGATGGACCAATATTTATGTATAAGTTGTAGAATTAAGGAGCGTTGGGTGATCAGGGCTATTATAAAGGCGTGAGTCACGGTGGAACGAAAGAGTGCGGGCGATGATTATACAAGGGAGATGGTCGTACGAAAGGAAAGGAGTGTTGAGAGCAAGTAATGAACAGTGGTTGAGGGAATGGCATGGTAAGCGTTGAGCTTGAGTACAGTAGTAGAACACAACCCTCGGTAGAGGGATGATACAGCAAAGATATGATTTCGCGCGCGGTGCGCGGAGGACGATCAAGCTCCCTTTGGATTGTGTACGGCAAAGAACTGCATGCAGGTAAGCAGGCCCCCAAGTTGTGATTCCCAACGCATGTTCGCGCGGTTTTTGGCCTGGTGATCAAGTCAGAGATCAAAGGGAAGAGTGCGATTTCGACCAGAAAAGGACTGGTTTGCGGTGAGGACAAAGGCCGGCATAGGAGGAACAGGGGGAGGTGGGGAGCGCGTCGCGGGGCTGGGTGGGGGAGACCGACAGCGAGATGGGATATGAGAGAGCGTGCGCTTTATTGTGCGGATGGGGGTGTTGTCTGCGCGTATACGGGGCGCGCTGGATGCGCGGCGGAGGGTGTGGTGGGGGAGAGTCTTGGTGACAAAGGGAGTGAGGAGTTTCCTCGCACAGGGCGGGGGGGAAGGGAGAGGGGTCGGGACGAGGACGGGGGAGGGGAGCGGTGGAGGTGGAGAGGGACTGGAAGGGAAGGACATGGAAAAAGGATGGGGGGACCGGAGATGTGATTTCGGGACGGATTTATACCGTAGCCGGTAACGGAACGTGGCTGTGTACTGGTGACTCCGCTATGTCCGGTCCGGATCTATGATGTCAGCCCCCCCTCTACCTCTTCGTGGCTGGTCCACGCCGATCTCTATCAGCTCTCTCTTCTTCACCATGTTGTTTTTCCTCGTCGTTGCAGCTTTCTTGCCTTTCTTTTCGCTTGCCCTTCCTTCGTCTCACATACACTCTTTCAACCACAGATCTCCTCTCCGCCCCCGCATCTTGACCTATTATCCAGACTGGGCTCCTCCAAAGTCTATCGATTATTCCTTATTCGATGCGGTTATATTTGCTTTCGCTCTCCCCGATCAGAACTACCAGTTACGTTGGGACACCGATCAGGCTCCAGCTTTGCTCGCAAATATCGTTCCTGCAGCCCACGCCAACTCAACAAAGGTCATGCTCAGCGTCGGTGGTTGGACCGGAAGCAGGCCAGTCCCCTCCTCCCTTACTTATATCACACCTCATTCCTCCATCAGGTACTTTTCAAACGCCGTCGCAACCGCGCAGAACAGGGAAACTTTTGTCAACAACATCCTCGATATTTACAAGCGTTACGATCTCGATGGTATCGACATCGATTGGGAATACCCAGGTCAAGTTTCCCAGCAGGGAAACACCGAAAGCGCCACCGATTCCCAGAACATGGTCCAGTTCTTCAAAGTCCTTCGACAGAAGCTCCCCCCAGGTGCCCTCATATCCGCTGCCGTACAAGACTCCACCTTTGTCGGCCCAGACGGTCAACCAATGAA
>JBBPOE010000391.1:0-25936 GCA_038091295.1 Tylopilus felleus | reverse complement strand
GATCTATTTCTACAAGTACGACAACGAGTGGTATCAGTGTCGGACATTGTGGTACTAGTAGCTGCTAACTACAGAGAGCGATACAATGTAGATTATCCGCGGAGTCTGAATCTACCTTGGATCAAAGCCAATATCCTATGTACACTACTTTATCCATTTTCACAGATCGCTACAGCCTACCACCCTCAATGATAAGGAATCCGGGCTCTCATGCTGTTCATAACACTGGCATGAACACAAATTTCTTGTCCGATGTGCCGCATATTAGCAAAGGTCATCATACAGCCGCGCCATCAGGCACATTTCATTTCAAGCAAATTGGGCAGTCGACAACAGTGGTGCCTACTTTCTTCTCACATTCATTTTCACAATGCTCACCATATGGCCCAAGTGCAGACTGCAAGCCAACGCAAATATGAGCAACAACTACAGATCCAGTCCCTTCAAGCTACTGTTACACAGTTACAAGCTGAGAATCAGGTGTTGAAAGCTGCAAAAGTGAGTTATGAGTAAGTTCTTTTTCTTTTAGCGCATATATGCTACTTATCACCATGATGTTATTCAAGGGACGCATACGTTCGACTCACTAGTGCTCTCCAACTTCCATCTGACCCTACAATGACAATGCCAAACCAAATCTCCGTATCCCATTCTGGCCACGCTTCTGCTTTACCTCCCCCAATCCCACTTCCTTCACCATTAAATGAAGAAGCATACCCACTCGTTCAATTTTGGACTCAAGAGAAATTCAAGGCCTGGGAGAAGGGTCAAAGCACGAAAAGGCAAGGAGCAGGGCAAAAGAGAGACAAGGACAATTCCAAGAAGTCATCTGACGAGCCAGCATCCGAGTCTGGCCCATCCCTTGCATGGCTCGAGGACGAGTATGGCAATCCGCTGAATAAAGACACTGTTACAGCCATCCTTAAGAAGATGCGGGCCATCTGGCAATCCTTCAAACAGTGCAGCATGGCACCAGCCACTTGGGGTGCTGCCAGAGATGAGGTGAAGACAACATTCTATTCGGAAGTCATCACTGCTTTCCCGCAGATGTGTCTCTGTTCCAACAACTGGAAATCTGAAGCAGTCGCAACTGCAAGATATTTGTCATGGGCTCAAACGTACCTAAAGGACTCAAAAGAGTCTACCCGTGGTGGAAAGCGCAAGGTGATAGTGTCAGATGGCCTGGCGGTAGGTTCTGCAGAGCCAGACAGCAAACGGATCAAGGCATCAGCCCAGGGACTCAACCCAGCGGTGGTGGAGGAAATAGAGGGTTCCAACAGTTCTACCGCTCCTCCAAGTCGAGGAGTATCTGAGACGGCGAGTAACTCCACATCATCCGGCGCTGACTCGGAACCCGCTGCTACCACCAGTAGTACTGGTCTATCAGGCATGTCTATGGCATCATCCACTTTGGACTCGGAGGAGTTTCCTATTGTCAAAAACCCCTTGTAAGTGATGCTATCACTTTTCCTGAGCAGACGGTAACCTGAACGCCTATCTTCATACTAGAGCAACCATGCAGAAGAACAAAAATGCTGTGCGACGTCCTAGTGTCACGGCGGTGCACAATCAACCACCCCGGGCCACCGCTACAACCTCTTCCGAGTCTCCGACATCCACGACGGCACCTGCTGGTGCACCACAAGCCACAGCAACATCGTCCGAGTCGGCGTCTGCGGTGGCGCAAGGATCCGAACCGGAGTCGACAACAACATCCGAGTCCACTACGGCAATAGCATCAACAACCCAGACACCTAGTGCAGCAGAGCAAGCACCGGCATTTCCGGAAACAACCCCAGCGGGAGCAGCACCAGCCATGATGGTTCCTGCGGCGGTGCCCACTGCTGGCGTTAGTGACAGAGCCTGGCAACCACAGAAGAGGAAAACTGGACGGTATGACTACTAGTGCTATATATCTCCTAATCCTAACAATTCCACTACAGAACGATGCGCTTATCGTTGGATTGCAAAGGTCAATCCGGGTGGTACAGGGACACAGTTCGCAGTGTATTGGAAGGGTCTTTCAGACGCACACAAGAAGGTATGTCATATGAATTTGCATTTGCTGTTACTGACAATGTTACTCTAGCAATATGAAGACGAATGTACAACTCTTGTGAGTACACTGGCCTGGACTCAGAACATCATTCAAGGTACTAACGAAGCATATATTTAGGCCGCAACAAACGGGTGGGCTGCATATACTGGTGAAGTCATCAACACGCTCGCCCAAGGCACTCTGTACTAGGGAAGTTCATTTGCAAGTGGTATGTATACATGCGAGGGCTGCGGTGGAGCAGGGTAGAGGGTAATGGGAAAGTGGGAGTAGATGGAACGGAATCCAAGTAGGTGAAGTGGGGCATGGGGCCGGGTTGAGGTGAGTAGATGCAACGGGATACGAGTACGTGAAGTGGAGCAAGGAACTGGGTGGATCGGGGTATATGGGATACCTGGGTAGAAAAGCATCGATATGAGTATTGCTCCGGGGTATAATGGAATGGATTTCAGTATACCGGGATTGAAAGCAGTGAGGCTACGTGAATCTACTGAGATATTTGTGACTATACATGAGTCGACAGGGCGATATACAGGTAGGCCCTCTGCCTTCTTTCAATCTATGGAAATCGACGGAGAAGTGCACGGGTTAGACTAGTCTATTGTAGGCCATCTGAGTGTATAAACGATCTACTATGTGTGCCATTTTCTATCCACATCAACTCTCCTGTACTCGCTGCATCTCCATAGCTGTGCCACTATCTCCGTATGTTCATTTTTCACTGGGGGTGAGCACTAGTCCCGTTCTAGGAAATCGCCGGGATCGATGCTGTCGCGGTGGCGCGTCCAAAGTTTCGTCTCGTACGGGTGACATGCGGGTATCCTCTGATCCATTTGAAACTTGAACTTGGCACTCCACAAGGATGATTAAATAATGTAATGAATGATGAAACATTTGAAGATACTTTATGCACGGATTTTAGAGCGCTGCAAAGTCTCCAGAGTTATTGCTATCTAGTGAGGTTTCCACTTTCCCGACATTGACTCTGCCCATTCTGCGTCAGATAAGTTCTGGGTCCACGTGGACTGCAAAAAATACCGAACGGACAGTCTCAGAATCTCGGGAAAGTGTCAAAACGTCATGTCTCGGGCCTCCAAGTCATTATTATGAGGATCCGCAAAGGGCCAAGTTCAGTAGGACGCATGATAGAATTATTATTATTTTGTGCATGAAAAATATAATATCTCGTGCAATGTAACCCTAATCGGCAAGCAGCAAAATGAATCAACGCCGTCGCGCCGCTTTCCTTCCAGCGTTGCAAGCTGTTCGCGTTCGTCCTTTGTTCATTCATTCGCGGTTTCAGCACGTTTTCCTCGTGAGTAATCCCGTCCTTGTTCTGCATTGTTTCCGTCGTGTCTGACCAGCGTGTTTCCCTGCTACCCCGACGACCATTCAGTGGGACTGGCTTCCCCCGCAGTATCTGCTCTGCTTTCCACAGTCCATCTAGTACGCTCGGTCCAACAGCGAATGGCTCTTTTCTTCGTCCAACACTCAGATCTTTGACCAATCTCATCTCGATCATTCAAAAACGCGCTTCCACAGCTCGCCGACGCACTCATATTCCCCCATATCCCAAGTGCAGCACGCAGTCCTCTCCTTTTTATCACCTCCATCATGGAATCTGAGACCCCGCAATTTCGCCGTCGTCCCACAAGGGCTAAACTGGGGAATCCCCACCGTGACTCTAACGTCGTGCGAGCCTCCGTCCTTGAGACGGCCCTCGAACTTGGCTTCGGCCAGAATTCGACCGTTGCGAATTGGATTTTCAATAACCCTCTCTCAGAGGAAGCAGAGGATATAGAGCCAGAGCCAGACGACCAAGTCAAATTCGACGCTAAATCAGAACCTGCGCCATATGCCACTGAGGTGTGTATCTCATCATTCCCTTTCACTTCGGTTCCGTTGACGTGAAATTCATTTTCCAGGAAGGAACGCCCACCCTCACTTGCGGCTCAAATTCCACTTCGGATGAATCCTCCTCCCTTAATTCTCCGGGCAACATCGCTCCTACTCCAGCCGCCACGACCATCCAGGTACATTTGCACAAGCCAAGTGTTACAGAGCCCCCACTTGTACACTTTGATGACTTTTCCTCGGATCAGTTACAGTTGTTCTCACCCTTTACTCTGTCCCCTCACGATACGCATCATGAAGGGACCAGGGGTGACTCCGTGGGAAAACCTCCTGGGCGCCCACGTAGCCAAGACGACGGTTTACGTCCTAACCCTAGCCCTGTACCTGCCGACTCCGGCTATACTAGTGAGGGTCAGTATCTTTCACAAGGGAAGGCGAGCAAGGGGAAGGATAAGTCAAGCAAACCAAAAGGCAACAAAGGCTCGAAATCCAAAACTTTGGACACCGGCAGGGCAAGCGAAGCCGACGGGGACTGTGCATCAGATGGTGGCTATCTTTCTGCGTCTTCTAATAGATCTCAGGGGAAGTCGCCTGGCAAGGTTAAATCCCGTGCAATGGCTTTCTTCCGAAGGCGGCCGAAAAAGTCCCCGCGTGGAAGTGATGATGAAGATGAGGACAATATACCTCCTGTACCTGCGATTCCTATCCTCCCAAGACCTTCGAGTCCGAAGCCACTCGAACGCCGTGTGCCAGTACCATCATCACAGTCTCGTTCTGGGTTTTCTCCTTTGACATTGAATTTAACCAATCCACCGGCATCTCCCCCAAGGCGACGAGTAAGCAAAAGTCCACCTGCTCATGCGAGAGCTGCATCTCCACAACAATTGGACCGGTTTTCTGTGCTCCAGGGGCCTGCTTCTCCGCTGGCTGCATCCCCATCAACTCCTGCTGTATTGACCCCTGCCGCTACCGCTGCTACATTCCCTCTTCCGCCTTCTATACCCGGCACTCCCCTTTCAACTGCATCCTTGCCTACCACTCCACCCCCGTCGACGCAGCCTATGGCAGGAATCCTAAAGTCTCTGACAGCGCCATCTTCGCGGCAGCATCTTGGCATCCCTCCACCAACTCCTCCACCAACTCTGCCTCTTCCCCAGCCACCTCCGTCTCCCGCAACTTCACCGAGTAGGATTTTACCCCCCTCGCCAGCGACACCATCAACACCATCCAGAAAAGCTGCCCCTACACGATCGATCCCTGTTGTGCCAACGACTCCGGGATCGACGCGGCCACTGACTCCGCGCAGAGGCGCATCTCCCTTTAGACCTTTTCTCTCCCCTAAAACATCACATGGTGCTGTGTCCAGTGTTCGAATGGGCGACTTTCCAAACGCTTCCGAGGGTGATCAACCCAATGGTAGCGACGCCAGTGGGAGACAACGATCTAGAACAGCTATTCCAACAGGAAGCACACCCGCATTTCTGCAACGGAGGATGCAACACGGTCCACCTCCATCCCCGCGGCACCCACCACCTGATGCACCGTTACCCCCGTCGCCCTGTCCGACCCCGAGCATGCACCCACGTACGCCGATCAGGGTACCCTCAAAATTCCACGAACATTTCTCGTCCGTGTCCTCTGTGCCGTCGTCGCAAGCTCTTTCAATACCCATGTCCATGAGCCCTTCACCAAGCACAGCTGCACTCTCTGAATCGTCTTCTGGTCCATCTGTACGATCATCGCATGCTTCGTCAGTCTCAGGGCGCAGTGAGGAACCGGCGATCCGTGATTCGGCGAGTGTCACGGCGTATTCGCGCCCGACGACGAGCATATCTACCATTTCTGATTCAAGCTACGGCCATCCCATCCCGTCAACTTTCGGCAGACCTCCGATAGATCTCAGGTCGCATCTTTCAGACCGAAGTGATGTCAGTTCAAGCGTCTACTCACCCACGACGCACCGAGAGAGTAGCAGTGTTACCGCTTTCGACGACGATGACACTGACATCGACAATGCAGCTCCCAAGAGCTGTATTGATGAAGACGATGATGCGTCTATGTACACCTCGGATGACAAGACCGCCGGCAGACGAACGATGTATTTCGTAGAACATGGCGAACTGGGCGAGAGCGGGGACGAAGTTGTGATCGCTGGGAGTCACTATTGGGGTCCTCACGGAATGCCTCCCCCTGTCCCCCCTCTACCTCCCTTGCCTACACGACCCGGTCCAGGATACTTTTGATGAATCTTTTGGGAGTGTTTACATGGTTCATCTTTTCTGTTGGTATTCTTTTGGCGATAACGTGGTTTCAGACGCTCGGAGCAGTAATTTATCATGTTTATATGCCCATCTATTCCTTGCTTCATCCGAGGGTTTGCCTCTTGCTTTTCACCTTCACCCTTCTTGGGCCTTCCGTTCCTTTGACGTAGTCTCTTAATCGTGGTACGTTGGCCATGGTTTCTCGCACCCGCTTGCTAATATTTCTTGCGCCCCATGCACATCTTTGCATGCCCACATAAGCATCACATTACCATCAATATTTGCTTTGGTGATCGATTTTCTTCCCCGCAGTACGTACGTCCTATACATTATAAATGGTAGTGCATAGCTACTGCTCAGAGCAGTCTTTGGTAGACTATGTCCAGCTGGGCACCAGCATCAATTTTACTAGACTACCAAGCAGGACCGTTAATGATAGACACGCCAGTAAATGGAGTACCGTCTGAACATTCCTCGACAGTGATGAAATTGAAGCAATTTGCTCACCTCCGAAATGACCGCATCATCCCGCGCTAAGCTCCGAGTCGGATCCTCGTCACATTATTGACCGCTTCCGAGTTGTGTGGCGCTCGGAAAACGGACACGCCAGGACCTCCGGTAGGAGCGGAACTCACATCCAATCATCGTCGAAAGCAGAGTCGACTCCGAGTCTGGGGTGACACGTTTCCACCGGGCCGCCCATCATGTATCATTAATGGCGACTCCAAGTCTGATGGAATGAGCTTCGGCTTCGATGCGCATGGGTATGCAATGGCGACGCTGCCTTGCGGTGGCCCTCCGACTCCCCCGGTGGGATTTTCGAGGGTCATTTAGCCTATCGTGTAACTATCAGAGTGCGCTTTGAAAGATCTTGAGTGCTATAAGTGAGGCGGGTGGGTAATTACTGATGCATGTTTGTTGAATTTGCTGGTGAGGTGGTGAACTCTGTAACGTTCGGGTTCTGGGATCACGAGTTTCTGTCCCTAATGAAAGTCGAGCATGGCAAGAAAAAACTACGCCGAAGGGGAGTCGAACCCCTGCCGCTTGCTTGGAAGGCAAGCATGATAACCGCTTCACCATCGGCGTGCTCTCATTTTCCATATTCGTGCATCACCATAACGATGTACCATTGGTAACCCCGCAGTTCCCCGGCACTCCATTCAGCTCCGTTCGCAACAGCATCTCCACCCATAAACTACTTGAATCCGTAATACCCTCTTCGGCAGCTTTCTGTGTCTCGTCGTCATTAGGATGTCGCTGCAACACTTTGGAAAGGGCGCTCTGCGGGTCGCCAAGAATTACACCAAGGGCTATTCGGACACACAGGCAAAAGTTCGGGACGCCACGTCGAACGATCCATGGGGTCCCTCAGGCACACAGATGAACGAAGTCGCGCAGTTGAGCTACAATCAGTGCGTGTCGCTGCCAACCCCATCGACGCTGCCAGGGCGTCGTCGTCGGGTCGACATAAGGGTCGTGTTGACCAACCCTTTTTCTTACACAGGAACGACTTTGTCGAAATCATGGAGATGCTCGATAAGCGATTGAACGACAAGGGCAAGAATTGGAGGCACGTGTTCAAGGCGAGTGTTGAGCCCTGCCTTTTTCCGACGATCTGGCGTGCGTTCGTGGAAGCTGAGATGGCTTGCAGTCTCTCACCGTGCTCGATTACCTCTTACACGCCGGGTCGGAGAACGTCGTGCTCTACTTTAAAGACAACCTGTACATCATCAAGACGCTCAAGGAGTTCCAGTACGTGGACGAGGACGGCAAGGATTGTGGTGCCAACGTGCGGCAAAAGGCAAAGGATATCTCTAACCTGTTGAGCGATACAACCCGCCTTCGAGAAGAGCGGAGAAACAGGGCTTCTATGCGTGATCGCATGATCAGAGGACAACCGGGCATGGAGGAGGAGGAGGAACTAGGAGGAGAGAGAAGAAGTACTGTTGTACCTCCGAAGAAAAACCGAGCAAACGACAAGGACGAAGAAGAACTCAGGCGCGCCATCGAGGCATCGAAGCAGTCCCTTGCTGAGGAGCAGGCTCGACTGGCAGAAGAGAATGACCTTCAGCGTGCCATACGACTTAGTGAGGAAGAAGAGGCCAGACGACACAAGGCAGTCGAGGATTCGAATAGTGCCGCGTTGTTTGATGATCAAGCCCAGCTGTATGTGTTCTACCCGACGGAAGGCTCTCGTGCTGACTTTCTGTTGACCACCTAGACCTCCACCTACGAATGGTTCAAACAATCCTTTCCCGTTTGTCGATTCTTCGTCATACGCAACTGGTCTTCAACCCCAGTTTACTGTCCAGCCCCAATATACGATGCAACCCCAGTTCACGTCTTTCAATCCTTATCAACAACAAGCGCAACAGGAGGCGATGCAGGTACACTTTATTACACGTTGACTGTATGGATCTATGTGCTGATTCGACCACAGGCAGAGTATTTGAGGCAGCAGCAAGAGTGGTTGCGCCAGCAACAGGAGCTACAGGCTCAGCAACAGGCTCAGGCTCAAGCTCAGGCTCAAGCTCAGGCTCAGGCTCAGGCTCAGGCATTACAGCAGCAACAGCAAGAAGAATGGTTCCGTCAACAGCAGGCTCTGCAAGCACAGCAGCAGGCGCAGCAACTGTTTGCTCAGCCTACTGGATTCGGGTACGTTCAATACTCTCAAGTCCGTTTCAATCGCCGCTGATGATGCTATCTGCAGTTCCAACAATCCGTTTGCACTTGGACTTTCGCCGTCGCCTGTGTCGCACGCTTCGCCTGCCTCGGTCAACGGAACTGGCTCGGCTCCATCATTCAACCTCCAAGGAACCTATGCAAATTCGACGGCGCCATCATATGGCTCTGCGCCTTCACCTGCGCCGACTTCTTCAAGCCCTCAATCGAAACCTGACGGTTCATCATTTTCCAGCGGCGCAGGAAGAGGGCAGACGCGTACAGACCATGAACATGCCCACCTTGCTAACCTGTTGGCGAACCGCGACGATGGCCAGGATACCTATGGAAACATTGGTGCTCTGCGGTACGGCCAAACACAGGCTGGTCGAGTTGCTGCGCAGAAGACGGGGGTCGGCTCGAACAATCCATTTGCTCTCCAGCAGCAGCAGCAACACACGCAAAATCCAGAGCAACCCTTCTTTTCTATCTAGTATGGATGTGTGGATTTGAGAGGGTTTCGGTGACTTGTAAATAGTTTGGCTCCGGTCATGTCATTCGTTTCATGCTTGTTTTTCTATCCCGTTCAACTACCGCTCTCGTTCTGGAATACATGTGATCTACCTTCTATATCTGGACATGTCGTAGAATGACATCATTCACTCTCCTTTTCTCTGAAATATCCTAGTTCATCTTCATACCATGGCAGGCGAGGCTGACACTTTTTTGCTCATAATCGTAAGTGTTTTCCTGGATACAACTCGCGATGCCGGCGTTCTTATCCTTATCGTGTACTAGCTTGCTCTTATTTTCCCCCCTGCGTCGGTTGCGGTCATGTCGGGATGTGGTGCTGACCTTTGCCTGAACATCCTCTTGACAATGTACGCCTCTCTATCCCCTCACCCTGGGTTTCTGACCCACTAGTGCACTTTGATAGACTGGGATACTTGCCCGGATGCTTCGTGAGTGACATGTCTTTGAATGTGCAACCAAGCGTTGAGACTCGATTTCCCGGCTAGCACGCATTCTGGCTCGTCATCAAGCGTACCGAGGCTAATGAGATGTATGGCTACAGAAACTGGAGGTGTAAGTCTCCATCCACGTTCAAGTGACATGCGTCTCTGCTGACACGTCGACTGTTGGGCGGGACTAGATGCTGGCATGGGCAGGTACGTTTCGCGTCAAGGCGCGCCGCCTCCCGCTCCGTACGGTCAGGGTCCGCCGCCACCACCACCACCTCCGCCTCCTGCCCCGCCGCCGGGACAGTATCCCGCTGGTGGTGCTCCCCCGCCAACCTCTCAAGCCCCTGTCGACCAAAAGGGTGGATCTGAGGCACCGCCTCCGCCTCCGCCGGCTGATCAGAAATATACTGTCAGCGCGGGCGATCAAGCCCCGTCGCAAGCGCCTACCGATCAGAAGCAGGCGGATCCTCCCGCGCAATCTACCGCGCCCACAGGTGGCACTTGACGGGGCTGAGGAGGTTTTTTTATTTTTTATTATTTTTATTGTCAGATGTACTCGAGGTTGTACGATGGACACTTTATAGTGTGATTTTTTCCCTCTCATTCTGTGGGTGTTGGTTCAGCAGTATTTCTAGTGTGTAAAAGGACAGTTGAGACGTCGCACGAACTCTCAGTGTGGAAACCCTACCTTTGCATCGTTCCGAGTCTCCATCCATGGACTGTAGTCGCCACCTGCTATGGATCTATGGAGAGGAATGATCAGGGCGAGCGAGGATGGTATTGAGTATTCGACTTGCAGAAAGCTATTTCGTACAAATTTATTTGCAATTCCAACCCCGTCTAGCGAGCTAAAGTGAAGTGTTCTGAGACTGGATCGCGTTGAATGATATGTGGGCGGTGATGTGGATAGAACACGAGGATGCGAGCATGTAGTAAAAGGCAACGTGCGTACCTGAGAGTGGTTGAACATGACGTCAGAAAGGATCAAGTCGAATCTCATCCGTCTCGAGGGAGGAAAGCGATCCCAAGAGTGTCGACATCGTAGCTTTCCTCAAATGTAACCCTAAGAGTGGACGTGGTTGGAGTCGATGAGACGAGTCATGTGCGTTGACACATTGCTCCTCCGAGCGCCTTGAGGAATGTGATACGGAACGTTGCAGGCAAGGTCCTCTACCAGGGCTACGTCAGAATCCTCTGTTAGGAGCCCTCGACCCGATCAACGGTGAACCAAGAAGGAATATTTATCGATCACCGAACCGCCTCCACCTCAAATACATTCTTGTTGGTGGGTAATTCATCATCTTGTGAGTCTAGGTATGAACAAAGGCGATTGCGATTGTTCCGTTCCACCTGAAGGTTTTACACACCGTCCGGTTTCAGAGGAACTATCCTCATGAAATTCCACAATGTCGTCCTCATGCAGGATGAGATCCCGCGAACCTGATGATATGATATCAGCCTGGCTAGAGCTGCGTGAATAAATGGACAAGGTAAGGCTTAGGGTAGCGCTGGCAGGACGGGGAAGTTTGGGGTGCCAAATGAAAGCCCGCACCGTGACGTTCCTTAGTCTGCTGCAATCACGAGGCGTTCCCGATTTGTGGATTACGTTTCTGGACCTCTGACACCATTCCATTCAGGGAAAAAAAGCTCTTTGTCACACTCACTTCAGCCTGACCTTGTTCGTTGATGTTATTGCGGAATTGCGTTCCGAGTCTCTGGCCACCCATGGTACTAACGCCTCTCGCCCGCCAGTGTGGCTCGAGGCTGGTTTTGTCAGCTTGCCAGTGCGTATGCCGTGTCGTCATTGTTCATTTTAGCACTACTTACGAACTTCTTGGGATACCTAGGTCTCGGTGCCGTTCTCTGCAAGCTCGAGTTATGTGCCTGTCTTTTTTTCTTTATTCGTCACCGCGCTCCTCCGTATCGATACAGGGTCGCTCTGTTGATTCTATTGGTGATGGAGGGATGGCCGTCCCTGTGCATCTTCTCTTTCTCTTTCTTTCTATCATACATTCTGCTGTGTCTTGGTTCGTTCTCCTATAGCTTGCACACTCCACCTACGTTTTCGTTGACTTTTGCGTTTGCGCTTTCAGGCGCGCGTGGTGTTTTTGGACGTGTCTCTTCATCGAAACAACGCTGAATTTGGCCAAGATGTGTATCCGTCACCCTTTGGAGCCCCACACATCGCGTTCGACTGCGTTGCAGGGTTCGTCGGGCTTCTCTGGTCAATGTGGCTCAGTGTCGCCTATCTCTCCCATGCCCTGCACGTTCTCTGGACACTATCGTCATCCTGATCTCGAACCACTGGCACATCTCTCTTCTACACCCTCTAGTGGTCCCAGGGTGGTCGGGCGAGTCTGTAGGTGCGTCTGGTCGATGTTTGTTGTCTCCTTCCGTATTTACAGGGTCTCTAGACAGTTTTTTGCGGGTTTGCCAGTATATCGTGCCCATAATACGCTGTTGACATTGGGCCAATTGAAATCATCGCTCACATTGGTAAAATTCATGTATTTTTTGTAGCTGCAGGACACTAACGATGTGCCAGTACTTGTTGAACTCTTTGTCTTGCTACCTAGGTCGGCAACAGCACTAACCCGCCATGGCGTAACACGGTATAATATTGTCGTCACGAAGGTTTTATTCTTTTCAATTTTTCCAATTGACAGTATCCGGAGTCCCCTTCACATCAGAAGCTCGGAAGCATAACAGGACAAATAGAAGTTCCTCTCCGTTCTGATACGAGGGTCCGCGCTGGATAGTTCCGATGGATTCTACTGGCCAATCAAAATTTGTAAATTTAGTCGAATCAGGCAACCATCTAACGCATGGACTACGCAAGTGGATACGCCGTGCAAGAGGCAATGCCCTGAAGCGCCCTGTTTAGCGCCTTTATGTGAACTCTCACACATAAATACCTTGAGCCCACTTCTGGCGCTGGCTCCCCTACCAGACTATACCCCGTTTGTTCGAGGCGTTTGCTCAACAATTTCAACGGCCGTCAACTCTCCCTACCATGGATGCCAATGAGGCCGGCACACACAACACTGGAAATCCGTCCAACAGCTCTTCTTCAGCAGTAACCCTTTCCCGCACCGGACTAGCTATCCCTCCTTCGCCTCCGTTACAGCAATCTGACACTCATCAACGCTTGGACTGGAACAATACTGAATGTGGACCAGAAGAGCCAGGACCATACGATGACTCACCCTTTTCTTTGCTGGACCATTCCCTGCGCAACGATCTGCCCTTCCCGGACACAGCTACTACCCCATTGCTTTCGACGTTGGATCCAGGTGCCATCAAGGCCCCAGACGACCGTGACGATCGGACGCGCCTCACAGGCTCGGCTCGGCTCGAAGTGGATCTTGATGCTCATTGGCCTACAGACGTTGACGCGGAACATTCTGCTGGCCTCGCCTCGCGACCTACACGACAGTCTACTTCTTCGTCTTTAAAAGACACTATTGTGAATGCGTTTCGTCGTGCATCGACGCGCGCCGCAAGTGTCCGGGGAGACTATATCCCACTACTGGAGGTCGATGGACGCTCCGCTTCTGGCACAACTTCCAAAGGAGAGACGGAATCACCCATACATTTGCGAGGCTATGCCCTTGGCATTCTCGGGCCAAGGAATCCTCTCCGCGTGTGGCTGTATAAGTTACTAATTCACCCGTGCGTATGTTCAAACCTTCGCTCCCACTCACTAATATTATAGTCAGGTACACCGAACCGACGGTGCTCGCTTTGATCATCCTCAACGCGGTTGTGTTGGTAATCCAAGCTTCTCGAACCCTGTTGTTACCTCCCGACGGAGTCCCCATTACCGTAAGGGGATACTTCCATGCTTGGGAGGACTTTGTCCTCTTCGTCCTCTTCGTTCTATTCACGTAGGTCTTCTAATCGTCATCGGCATGTTTTCGCCACTAATTTGCGATAGTATCGAAGCCTTGGGTCGAATGTGTCTCACTGGACTGCTTCTAGATCCAGAGGTACGAACATCGTCGTTATTTTCATTCCCCACTCTGTCAAGAGTTTCTCGCGGTGTGGAAAACCCGTTTTCGCTACATTCACGCACACCTTCATTCGGGTCAAGTCGGACTCGCGTGTCCCTCGGATCTGGTTCATTGAGGCGGGGAACTACATTGAGAAGTGTTTATGACTACGTGGAAAAAACGTTCTCGCTACCACAGTCCTCGCACACACGTACATCTTCACTTGCGACAGAACTGACTCGCGTACCCCCATCGTCTTCCGCTTCGCACGATGAAAATCAAAGGTCCACGTCTCCATCTCCAATGACAAATTCGGGCGTAACAGATTCCCATCTTGATGCAGTCGTCTCCCTTCCCTTCCAACTTGATCTACAAGTTGCACGGAGCAAAATAACGCGAAATATTCCCTATCTGAGGCAAGGTTGGGGTAGGATTGATTCCCTTGCAGTGATCGGTTTTTGGGTATCGTTCGCGTTAGCAACTGCAGGTCTCGAGCGGGGGACCCAGCATATCGGAATATTTAGAGCGTTCAGTGTCCTAAGAACAGCAAGATTGTTGGGCATTACGGATCGTACTGCTGTGAGTGACATGCCTTCTCGGTTATGCTCGTATATTGCTCAAACAGTCCTGTCAGACAATCATGCGTTCCCTCAAGTTTGCCCGTCCTTTGTTGGCGAATGTGATATACTTTGTCATTTTTGCTATGGTGTTGTTCGCGTGCGTCTTCAGTCGTATCACATGACTGGTCACTAACTTAAGATGAACTAGGGTTATTGGTGTACAGTCATTCAAAACGTCCCTGCGGCGAAGGTGCACTCTTTTGCCTGTGCTCGGTGTAGCTGCCACGCGATTAGACCAAACGTGTGGAGGTCACATCAATGCGACCACCCTGGCCCGTTCCCCCTATTTATTTGCCGATGGGACCCCTGCAAGCATCACGAAAGGATTTATATGTCCGTTGGGACAAGTATGTCAGGTACGTCAATCTAGTCTTGTACTATATCCACTTTACCTACCAGCGCGTAGGAAGGAATGAATCCTTTCAACGGCCTGGAAAGTTTTGACACGGTGTACTACGCGGCCCTCCAGATAGTCGTACTTGCCTCAGCGAGTTCTGTGAGTGTCTCGTTCCTCGAGCGCTGATGATATCTGACTTGAGATACTTTTGGAATTACACTAGTGGGCGCCGGTCATGTATCAGATCATGGCGTCCGAATACGGCGTCGCGGCCGCCTTCTTCATTTTCGGGGTTTTGGTACTGAAATTTTGGCTATTTAACCTCTTGGTCGCCGTGATCACACACTCGTTCTCTGCCATCCGTACTGGTACTAAAGAGAGTGCCTTCGGAACAGTGTCGTACGTCTACAGTCTCCGGGTATTATGCAACTCGCACTTACCGACTTGTAGATTGGGGCGTGTCGTGGAGGAAGGCTGGTTCATGGTGACTGGACGTCCCGCTGGTTCAAATCGTCTCAAGGAGTGGTGGTCGTACACCCACTGGTTCTGGGTGGCGTTGGCCCTCGCTTCCCTCGTGGTACAAGCTACTGCGAATGCTGAGATGAGTCCGCAGCACCGGGAAATCATTGACATCACCGAACGCATCATCACCCTTGCTTTCGACGTCGAGATCGTTGTTCGTATCGCTCTAGAATTCCCTGCATGGAGGAACTTTTTCTGGCACTTTCACAATTGGCTCGACCTGGTGGTCGCTATTGTATGCACCATCATTCAAATTCCTGTCATTCGCAACTCCAGGGCATATCCATGGTTAACGGTATTTCAACTTGCAAGATTCTTCCGTGTGCTCCTGGTCGTACCTCGTATGCAACATTTGATGGTATGCCCTGCGTTTTATCTTTTGCTTTCGATGAATTCAACCATGCTATGTTAGCTGACTGTCTTTGGGAACCTGAATGGTTTTGTGAACATGACCTTGTTCCTGATCCTTATCAATTTCCTCGCCGCCCTGTTTGGCATTCAACTCATCCAAGGAGACATGCCTGGGACATTTACGTTGAACTTTGGTCAACTTTTCAACTCGTTTCTGGCTGCATACCAACTACTTTCCAAAGACAGCTGGACCACGCTGTTGTATCACACCACAGTCGCCGAACAGAGCCGTGGCCAACCAATCATAGTAAGCACATTTCTGTGCTGTTGGCTCTTCTTTTCGAGTTGTAGGTGTATTCGTTTTTACATGGCCCGCGATTGACTGACAACGATGGACGCATAGTCATCGTAATGCAAATGTTCGTTGCTGTCATCAATGAAAACTTCGACGTGGCGGAGGAGGCCAAGAGGAAAAAGCCGGTGGAACCACAGTCTCAGAATGCCTTTAGTCAATGGTTAAGCAAGCTCGATTCATTTGGATGGTTCAGGACTAGGACTAGGTCAACGGTACAGAACGTTGAAAACTCAGGGTCGACCTCGGTCCCGGGGGAGGCAGAAACGTTAAATGCTTCTATGAATTACGTGCTGGCCCAGGTTGGTCCCACAATATTCAACGTCAAGTAGCTACTCACATTACTTCAGAGACGTGCTTCGAGCTCTAGTAGCAAGTCTCGACTACGACGGAGTACATTGGATCTGCTTCACGGACTCTTCAACGGGGAAAAAGAGGATGATTTACATCGTGATTTATACCGAGCACTTTTGGAATCAAGAGGGTTAGATGATGCGGTTGAGCACGAAACCGACCGGTATTTGTAAGAGAATTTATTCGTATGGGGGATTTACTGCTCACCACCTGAACTTAGTGACATATTGGCCCTGTTCAAGTCGATGCCCGTGGATTCCGAAGATATTCGTAGAACGGAAACCATACAATTGATTCACGACAATCCAACATACGACAAGCCTTTCTGGATTCTCCCACAAACGAATTCATTTCGTCGTCTCTGCCAGACGATTGTTCGTCCAAGTGGCGGAGACAGGATTTTTGGCACGATGCCCTCGGATGTTGCTCACACCTGTTTCCAGCTTGCGATCCTTCTGGCTGTCCTTGGCAGCGTCGTCACCGGAGCGATCGCAACGCCACTCTATAGACATCATTACTACACGCAGCACCGTGCAACGCGAGTTGCATGGTTCTACATTACAGATGTCGCTTTCGGTCTCATCCTTGTCGTCGAATTCTTGGTCAAGATCATCGCGGATGGGTTTGTTTTCACACCCAACGCTTATATGCGGAGCTTCTGGAATATCCTCGACTTCGTCATCATGGTTGGCATCCTTGTAAACGTCACATTCACCTTGGTTGTCGTCAGTGGTCTCAGTCGGTTTATCCGCGCCTTGAAGGCACTCCAGGCACTCCGATTGATGACCTTGATCCATAAGATGCGGTCCACCTTTGAAGACTTGCTTCTGGCCAACTTCTTACGCGTGCTCGATGCTGCGGCTCTGGCCATGCTCTATCTCATCCCTTTCAGCGTCTGGGGTACGAACATCTTTGCTGGGCTGATGAACCAATGCAACGACACGGGGGTCAAGGGCATAGGGGACTGTACCAACGAATACGTCAACACGATCTATGGGAATAGCTTTGGGTTCCCCGTGCCACGTGTCTGGGACAACCCGTCACCGTCTACGACCTTTTCGTTTGACAACTTTCATTCTTCATTGCTCATCCTCTTCGAGATTGTTTCGCATACAGGATGGGTCGGTGTCATGTCAGTTGCGATGAGCATTACCGGTAGAGGGTTACAACCACGGGTCAACGCTTCACAAGCCAATGCGATCTTCTTCGTGGTGTATAGCCTGCTCGGGGCTGTCGTGGTCTTGACCCTGTTTGTCACGTGAGTGTGTCCCTGAATAGTTGTGTGTGCCCAAGCTAAAGGTTGGCATAGTATCATTATGAGGAATGCCCCGTCACATACTGGTGCTACGTACCTTACTAAAACCCAGCGGGAGTGGATCGATCTTCATAAGCTCATCAGGCGCCTGAAGCCATCAAAGAAACCTAAAGATCCTCCCGATTCTGCGTTCCGACGTTGGTGCTACGATCGTGCCACTCACAAGCTCGTATGGTGGCCGAGGTTGATAACACTTCTCTTTGTGGTCCAGATACTTGTATTGATGTTCGTTCTCCTTGTCACGATGTGCTAGCTCGCATTAACGACATTGCCGCAGGACCCAAGCGTTCTCAGCAGAAACTGCCGACGACTGGCACAGTAAGCAACTTGTGGATTTCCCACTGTAGTGTCGCTGATAAGGCCCATCTAGACACAATTTCATTGATTATCACCCTAATCTATGTAGCGGACGTCATCATCCGATTATATGGACTTGGGTGGCGATCTTTCCTGACCAACGGCTGGAATATCTTTGATGTCATTGTGGCGTCCGGGAGTTTCATAACGACGATCCTTGCACGCTTCTATCCCAACAGTTATGACGTCCAGCTCCTGCAGAAGTTGTTTTTGGTCAGCATGACGTTCAAGCTTGTTCAAAGGATGGCCGCCCTGAATCACCTCTTCATGTCCGGCGTGTAAGTGTTCGCTTCCTGACGTTCTCGTCTTTGATGTAACCTCACGACGAAATTCTATAGTGCTAGTCTTCCCGTGATTTTGAACCTGCTCGCATTATGGATGACGCTCTTTCTATTTTTCGCCATTATGTTCATAGAGGTGTTTGGGTTGACAAAGTGGTACTCGGCCGAGAACAGCTATCAGAACTACCAAACTATGGGTGCAGCATTGCTGATGCTGGTGTCCACGAGTACCGGGTGAGTGGCTATATCAATGATCGATCGAGTCTCCAGCTTATCCATGGAAAGGTCGGGATGGAATCAATTCATGCATGACTAGTAAGGTGTCCTTTTGAGCGCAATCTCAACCGACGCTCACCCGTGATATGTAGCGCTCTGTCATTCCCGCGATGCACACAGGTCTCTGATGGTGTCTATCGGACGGATTGTGGTAGCACTCCTTGGGCGTACGCGTTGTTCATTACGTGGAATCTGCTGAGCATGGTAAGGGTATACATGGTCGCAACTATCGCCAGCACGGCTGACCAATGTGTTTCTCAGTACCTCTTCGCCAGCATGTTCATTGGTGTCATTGTCAGCAGTTTTGCATACGTTTTCCAGTCCACCGACAGTGTCTTGAATTTCATCACCCATCGTGGAGAACGTGTGTTTAAAGAGGCCTGGCGTCAGTGCGCAAATTCGAACACCGGTCTGTTGGAACGTAAAGACCTCGCTCAGTTCCTTGCTGTACGTGCTATCCCCGAATCGCTTTTTGACCGACTGACTCCGTTACGTATAGAAACTCGATGGCACCTTGGAAGTACGCGTTTATCCATCCAACTGTTCTAGAAAGACCATACTAGGAGCCTGTCGAGACGAGACGAGAAAGGACGATGCGACGGGCGGGGTTTCCATGGACAAGTTGGACAAGGAACTCGATCGAATCGATTTTAAGGAAAGCCAGAGGCGACGAGCACTGTATATGCGGATCTATCACGAAGCGAACTTGATGTGTTGTCGTCCGGACAAAAAGGGGATCTCGTTTACGGAGATGCTGGAGCTGCTTGCGCACTACAAGCTGGTCAATGATGATAAGGCGCTGACGTGAGTCTTTGTCTTGTGTTTGGGTGACGCGCTGGGGCTAATGGCGACGCGGTGCCTCGTTTGGCGTACTAGACCGAAAGAACTCGAGAAGAGAAGGCTGATACGCGAGCTGGTGGTGGATCTTGTCAAGCTGGACAGGGTGGTGTCTCAATTGCGAATGAAGATCCTTCGTCGAAAGTTCCACCAGACACGACATGGGTCGCTCGGGTCGGGCCAAAGTGCGTTGCCCCCTTTTGTTTCACGTCGGTTTGAATGCACAACTGACGATGTGGTTTCAGGGTCACCGTCGAATATGGACGACGCGACGGATGAGGCTATTCCGAGGGACGTCGCGAACAACCCGAACAACGGGGAAGGATGCTATTCTGAGTACATCACGTCGTCACCGCGGACTTTTGTGGCATCGCCCGAGTTGGTAGCGAGTGAGCAGTATGTCTTGGCGCTTCCTTAGGACGCATCGGATCTCTCATCTGTTCTGTTTTTGCTGGCGCCAGGACAGGAAGCCGTGATGATTTGCTAGATGACCCGCATTCCCCGACGAGGCAACCTTGTGAAGGTACGTGAAATTCTGATCACGCTGAACTCGCCTCTGATGCATTGGGTCATCTAACAGAGACGAGGCTACTCGACGAGATCCACATCTGAAACCGTGGACGCATGATACATGACCGGAAATGAGTTTCACGGGCTGGAGAGAGTACGATATGACGTAGTATATTCTAAGTTGTAGCAAGGTGCGGAGCACCGTTGTAGGACACATGTCACGTCGCCGCGGCGACTGAACTTTTTTTTCTGCGGTACTATCTCAGTCGAACCTGCCTGATTCTGTCTGCTGATTCACTTCGTTCGAACGGGGAACCAGCAGTGTGGGCGTCCGAGCGTGCGAACCGCGGCAGGCGTCTGGCTCGTCCCTGTGACAGCATGATGGCGCTGGCAACGTTCCCCGCTGATCAGAAAATTTCGGGTAGTACTAGCCAAGCCCCGCCGCAAGCGCCTGACGATCAGAGACCGAATCGTGGCTCAGAAACGGGTGGATCCTGTCGTGCTGTCCACCGCTTTCGCTGTGACCAGTTGCCGGGATCGACAGAGGCGACGTCGTTTCAAACAGTAATGGCAGCTGTCAATGCCAAGCAAAAGATGACATTTATGGTTTAGTACAACGTCGATTTACTGATCGAAATGTCTGCAGGAACATGTCGGTGCACTAACGAGAGAAGGCTACTACATAGTAGTTCCGTGGTAGTATTCTGGGTATACCACGCGCGCATCCTCCGTATGGGGCACAAATGGTGGAGTTGATGTACTTGTGTGAATATTTTGGGGTTTAGCTTCGCGTCATTCTCCAGCCATGGACTGTAGAGCGGACTTCAACATCCCCTGGATCATCGGGGAACATGGGCTAGGGACAATCAGAGCGAACAGAGTGGCGTCAAACGTGCAACGTACCGGAAACTTGTTCGTATAAATTTCTTCGCAGTTCCAACCCCTTTGGCGAGCCAAAGTGAAAAATTCAAGGTCGCGGTGAGCGAGGTGAGGACGGTGGTGTGTATAGAACACGAGGACACATGGAGGCGGTTTGAGAGGTGACGTGGTGTGGTCACAGCCATCAGACCTGGGCGTGAGGCACAGCTCGCAGGAGCTAAGCAATGCGTCATGCTGGATAACGTGAGCAGGAAAGGAGAAGAGACAAAAGGAGATATGTAGTACCTGAGAGTGGTTGAATATGAGATCCGAAAGGATGATCAAGTCGAATTTTCTCCATGTTTCTCTGTCTTGGGGCAAGGCAGTGATGAGGGTGTCGACAGGCTTTCCCCAGACGTAGCCCTGAGAGTTGGACGAGGTTGCGGACTCTGATTGGAGTCGATTACAGACAAATCACCTGTGTTATGACTCTGCGCCTCTGTTCTTGAGGAATATTCTGCTGAACATTGTACGCAAGGTTTTCGATCAGGGCTGCATCAGGATAGTCTGTCAAGACGACCTGCGCCATGATTAATGATGAACCAAGGAGGAATATAGATCACCTACTTTGGTTGCGCCACTCAGAGCTGCCACGATGCCAGGGAGGCCCCCACCTGCCCCGAATTCCAAGACAAAGTTATTACTAATCAATTCGTCATGTGAGTCTAGGTACGACGCAAAGGCGATTGCGGCGTTCCACCTAGTAAAGGTTACACTCGATTTCACAGGTACTATACTCGTGAAATCGCACAAATGGTGTCCCCAGAGGGGATGAGATCCCACGAGCCTGATTGTGACATCAGGCTGGCCGGGTCTACGTGTATAGGTGGAAAAGGTAGGGTCAGGGGTGGTAGGGCGGGGCGGTTCCTAGTACGACATTTCATTTTGCACGTTCCTTACGACTGTTCTACTCACTGTGAATACCGCGCCCAGGGATAAATCTGTTTCTTCGTCTTCCATGATGGTCTAGGTGTAATGATGGCGATCGTGTTTCCGATACATGCGGGCTTGGCTCGGCAAGGTCCGTGAGACGTTCTGCCAAGCCAAATCCACAATTTAACTGAAAAAGGAAGTAACCGAGCTGTAACCGATTCAATTGACACCCCTGGCGTCGCAGGTCGACACGGCTATGAGAGGCTATGCTACCCTTCAAGCGCCCTGCTTACAGTGTCAGCGCCTTTGCTGTGAAGTTTTTACATACAAATACCCTTGATCCCAATTGTGACAGCAACTTCGACGGCCACTCGACGATCCCTCCTCCATGGATCCCAACGGCGGCGGCTCCCACAGCGCCAGGGACTCTTCTCCGGTGGACTTCGCCGGTATCCCTCCATCACCCGCGTTACGGCCATCAAACACTCATCAGCGCTGGGGCTCTGACAATGGGCTAGAAGAACCATGGCCATCTGAGGATCCTTCCTTACGCGACCACCCGTCCTTCGCGGATGCATATACTCCCTTGCGCGATCCAAACGACGACGACGACGATCGGGTGCGTCTCATAGGCGAAACTCAGCCCAAAGTAGATCCTCAGTGGTCTACAGACCCAGAATGCTCTGCTGGCTTCACGTCGCGGACAAAACAACAGTACATTGCCTCTACGCCCTTGAAAGATACCATCATAAATACTTTCCATCATGCATCGATGCGTGTCGCAGGCATTCGAGGAGATGGGCCCTATATCCCACTACAGGAGGAGGGTGAACATCCTGAATCTACGTTGGGTGGCGTCGAGCAAACGATGCAGCACGACGCTGCAGAAAAGGTCGACGATCCGTCACAACATTTGCGAGGCCACGCCCTTGGCTTTCTCGGCCGAACGAATCCTCTTCGTGTGCGGCTGTACAAGTTACTAATCCATCCGTATGTGTGTTCGAGCCTCTGCTTCCATTCACTCACATTACAACCAGGTATGCCGAACCAACGGTACTTGCTTTGATCATCGTCAACGCGGTTGCGTTGGTGATCCAAGCTTCCCGAACATTGCTGTTACCCGACGACAAAGTTCCCATTACCGTCAGAGGATACTTCCATGCATGGGAAGACTTTGTCATCTTCGTCCTCTTCATTTTATTCACGTATGTCTCGTACCTAATATTGCCATGCATCATCACTAATCTGCCATAGTATCGAAGCCTTGGGTCGAATATGTCTTACTGGGTTGGTTTTCGACCCAGAGGTATCAACATCGGATCTGTTTTCATTCTCCAAATTGTCTCGCACCATGTCTACGAACTCAGCTCCGCACAGCAGCGTTAGCGCTCCCCTAGGCAGATCTCGCTCATTGAAGCGGGGATATACATTGAGAAGAGTGGTGGGCAACATTGCAAAACCGTTCTTCCTACCAGAATCCTCGCACGCACCTACGTCCTCAACCGATCCAGGGCCGGCTTCGTCCCCCGCTTCGCACGATCAAAGTCATACCGAACAACCGGAACCACCCACGTTTCAATCTCGTATGATGAAATCCGAAGTAGCGGATGCCAACCCTGATGTTTTCATCTCCCTTCCATTCCAACTTGATCTACAAGTCTCACGGAGCAAAATAGAACGAAATATTCCCTACTTGCGGCAAGGTTGGGGTAGGATTGATTTCCTAGCTGTGATTGGCTTTTGGGTATCGTTCGCGTTGGCGACGGGTGGTCTCGAACGGGGGAGTCATCATATCGGAATATTTAGAGCATTAAGTGTCCTGAGAACAGCAAGATTGTTAGCTGTTACGAATGGTACTGCCGTGAGTGAGATGACTTTTTTCTACACCACATCTCATGCCGCCGTCTAGACGATTATGCGTTCACTCAAGATTGCCCGCCCTTTGTTGGCAAACGTGATATACTTTATCATCTTTGCTGTGGTGCTGTTCTCGTGAGTCTCTCGTCGCGTCATGTGGTGATTGCTCTCTTACGATGTACTAGCGTTATCGGTGTACAGTCGTTCAAGACATCCCTGCGTCGGAGCTGCACTCTTTTGCCCGAACTCGGTGGAGATCCCTTACGACTAGACCAAATGTGTGGAGGACACATCAATGCAACAACTCTAGCCCTTTCCCCTTATTTACTTTCCGACGGGACTCCTTCAGGCACCACGAAAGGATTCACTTGTCCGTTGGGACAAGTCTGTCAGGTACGTCAATCTACTCTTGTTCTGTGTAAATTATACTTACGGTCGTGTAGGAAGGAGAGAATCCTTTCAATGGTGTCCAAAGTTTTGACACAATATACTATGCGGCGCTCCAGATAGTCGTACTTGCCTCGGCCAGTACGGTAAGCGCCTCGTTCTTCTACTCTTACCATGCCTGACCTTGTGTACTTTCATCAGTGGGCTCGGCCCATGTACCAAATCATGGCGTCCGAATACGTCGTTTCTTCCATCTTTTTCGTTTTGGGGGTTCTGGTGCTCAATTTCTGGTTGTTTAATTTATTGGTCGCCGTAATCGCCAACGCGTTTTCAGCAATCCGTGTTGGTACTAAAAAAAGTGCTTTCGGTGCAGCGCCGTACGTCTCCAGTCTCAGGCACCCTGTAACTCGCACTGATTGACTTGTAGGCTCGGAGGCGTCGCTGAAGAATCTCAGGAAGGCTGGTCCGCAACGACCGGACGCCCCGTCGGTCAAAATCGTTTCAAGGTGTGGTGGTCGTACACCACTTGGTTCTGGGTGGCGCTTGCCCTTGCTTCCCTCGTGGTGCAAGCTACTGTAACCGCTGGGATGAGTCCGAGACACCGACAAATAATCGACATCACCGAATGCGTAATCACCCTGGTTTTCGACGTCGAGATCATTGTTCGGATCGCCATCGAGTTCCCTGAATGGAGGAACTTCTTTCTGCGCTTCAACAATTGGCTAGACTTGGTGGTCGCTGTCGCATGCACCATCATTCAAATTCCTGTCATTCGCAACTCGCGCGTCTACCCTTGGTTAACGCTCTTTCAACTCGCAAGATTCTTCCGTGTGCTACTGGTCGTACCCCGCATGAAGCCTCTGATGGTATGCCCTGCGTATTACCCTTGACTTTGATATATTGAACAGCGTCATGTTAGCTGATTGTCTTCGGGAACTTCTATGGTCTTGTGAACATGACCTTGTTCGTAATCCTCATGAATTTCCTCGCCGCCTTGTTTGCCATCCAACTGATCCAGGGAGACATGCCCGGAGATGCCAGGTTGAATTTTGGCCAACTGTTCAACTCATTCCTGGGCGTATACCAGATACTCTCTGGAGAGGACTGGACCACATTGTATTATGAGGTGACAGGAGACGAACTGAAGCGGGCTCAACCAATCATTGTGAGCATATTCCTGTGCTGTTGGCTCCTCTTCTCGAATTGTACGTGTATTCGGATCAAGTTCTACATTTCCGCGATTGACTGACAACGGTGGGCAACTAGTCGTTGTAATGCAAATGTTCATCGCCGTCATCAATGAAAACTTTGACGTGGCGGAGGAGGCCAAGAGGAAAAAACAGGAGGAACAACAGTCGCATACGACCAGCAATCCATGGTTAAGCAAGTTAAATCCCTATCGATGGTTCAAGAAGACGTCAATGCCAGTGAAAACCGAAAGCCCAACTTTGACTTTGGTTCCGGCGGAGGCAGAATCGTTGGTTGAGCATGATATCCTCGAAATGCATCGAGAGTTTAACCTGGTTGGTCCCAAAATTCAATTTTTTAATTCCACGCAATTACTAATGTTACTTCATAGAAACGCGCATTGAGGTCTAGCAACAAGTCTCATCATCTACGACGGAGCTCATTGGGTCTACTCCATGGATTCTTCATCGCAGATGAGCAATCAGAAGATATCCCACTCCTTGAATTGCAACGGACATCTACTGAATCAAGAGGATCAGAGGACACAGCTGAACATGAACGCGACCAGTACTTGTAAGGAGCTATATTTCTCTGACAAATTTTCACCCTCACTACCATTTGGACTTAGGTACATGCTGGCAACGAGGCTGAAAAGAACCTCGTCTATTCCCACGGAGCCCGAAGTCACCCATAGAGTCGAAACCATGCAGTTGGTTGAGATCCATGCGACGTACAACAAAACACTTTGGATTTTCTCCGACACGAATCCCCTTCGCCATCTCTTCCAGAAGATCGTTCGCCCCAGTGGCGGAAAG
>JBBPOE010000390.1:0-25938 GCA_038091295.1 Tylopilus felleus | reverse complement strand
CTTTGCTTTCCTTTAGCCTCTACTGTGTCCAAATTTGAGATCAGTCAAACTCGACTTTCCTTGGACTCGCACCATGAAGAATGACGCCGGCACATTCATCATCGAGCTATCTCGATGAGCATCGCCAACTATGTCCCGTCCCCCCAATTCAACCGACAATGCGACCTTGGAACAAACCCTCGTCTCCGAAGCTGAGAATGTTATCCTTCCTCTGAGTCGGGTTCTCGTCTGGTGTAAGTACGTTTGTTCACAGCCTGCTTAGTTGACACAGTGTCTTCGCGTCAGAATATACACTAATGCTAAGAAAAGACATAACAGTATCTCTATCATAAGTAAAACGGTATCCCGTATACCACCGGCGCTGCCCCAGTCAGATACTTGAGCTTGCATACCTCCCGCGACCGTGCAACAGCAGTCACCACCGACGTCCCCACCCCACCCTGGCCTATAGCCTCGCGTCTAAGCCTCAGTTGATCAAACACCCCCTGAGTGAACTTGTCAATGTCTCGATCCGTCACGTCCCACAAGTTTGCCACCAACGTCGGGCTGCCATCCGAGTCAGCTCCCCATACTACACCAGTCAAAACTACATCACTCACCATCCTGCGACCATGTAATTGTACGGCGTTCCCACCCTGTCAAATTCACCCATCTCCCGCAAGGCACCCGAAGAACAACCCCACAGCATAGTTGCTGCGCACCGCGGCAAATGCCTTATCTTGTGCGATCGCGCGTACTGCTCGCCACCACCATGCCCGAAATAACTAGATCCTCATATCAGATCGGTAATGGCGTGAAAACGTCACTGGCACGTACATCACAAGGTCATTTCGCGATAACGCGTTCAGCAGCTCCTGCTCGCTCGGCGCACGTCCCGTGATACCTTGCCAACCAACCCCATGCATCTCCTTGAGCCATGACGAAAACCGACCTTCCGTCCCCTTGAGGTCGCCACTGGGGTTGAGTACATAGTACGTCTTGCGCGCATCCACCCGTATTCGATCGATCACCACATCGCCATCCTCCCCGGCACGCTCTCTCTCCAACGCCGCCAAACGCATCCTATCAAGCAAAAACTCCAAACTCGGTATCCGGCTGACGCTCTGCCCCCGCAGCACTGGCAGACTCTCCCATGGTATGCTCTGCAAACTCCGATCGATCACCAAAAACGTATGACTGTCCTCCACAGGTATCACCCTCGCCTTCTTTCTGGCAGCAAGGTGTTCCTCGAGCGCCGTACGTAGATCCACGGTGACCTGGTCCATGTCTACCTCGGAAATGGCGATGGGCACGCCATGGAATTGATACAGGTCAAGGATGAAATACATCAGATCCTCGAGCTCTTCGTCGCGGCATTTCGGCGACAAGTTCGCAAAACAAGCCAGAAGGGCATCGTCGAGTCGAAGCCTCATCTTCTTCTTGTCCCGGGGCAGACTCCGCTTGAGTACCTTTTCCAATCGCGTTCTCAAGTCATCGATGAGCTCATTCGACAGCGTCGTCGGCGGACTCAAAATAGTCTAATAACACATGCCCGTTATGACGCGGACAATCTCACATAAGAAATCACGCACCTTGAACGCCCCCAACCAACAAAACTCGATGTTTTCCAACAGGGCTTGTAACCGCTTATCCAGCGCAGCCCGTTCAGCCCACCAATCCGCTCTCGCTTGAGGATCATCACTTTTAACGTGCACTGCCCGGCGTGTCCCTTCGTCACTCAACCGCACGATCTCCCGCAGCTCATGCAATGCGTCCTCCAGCATCAGCCGCGACTCGTCGTTTTCCTCCGTATCTCGTCTTCCACGGAGAGGGACACAAAAGAGGAGAGGTTGCAAAGAAGGTGTGTGCAGACGGCTGATAAACATGCTTGATTTGTCCGGCGTCAGCGTCATATGGATCACCGTCCAGTGGGGTGGAAGCTTGGGTGTGTTCTCCACCATCGAAGACGGGGAGAGGACCAGCGAGGTATACTTTTTCTCGAGCGCCGACCAGTATGCCCTCCGTGCGTCATCGTCGTCGCTATCGAGCGTAGACGGAATAGACGTGCCAGATGCGTTGCGTCGTCGCAGGTCCGCAGCGGAGGGAAATCCATCAGTCGCCACGACTGGCCACTGTAAATCGTCCGCGTTAACATCTGCGAACTTGTGCGGGATAGCCTCCAACATCTCCCGGTGGAGCGTGATCGCCGACGATGCATCTATAGCCACGAAATCAGAAACACGCGTCAAAACACTTGAGCGCTACCTACCCAAAAGACGGGCCGCCAAGAGGGGTGCGTCCGCACTTGCTTTGCCAAGCGATGATTGCAGTGCTCGGATCATAGCGAGCGACACCGACGCTTCCCGGACGTGGGCCACTCCGCCTCTGCGCGACGTCAATGCAAGATCCGCCCAGAATAACTTTTCGGCGTCGACGAGCGCACCCAAGATATCCCGGGTCGCGGGGGCGAGTGAAGGATCCCTGTTCCCCGACATACCCATCGGGAGAGCAATCGCTGTATCCAGACGTCAGCACAATGGGGATATGGCCAGAAGATTGTACGTGCTGGACTCGGTGAGCGAACTCAAAAACATGTCGGAGCGGAATTGTTCATAAACGCTATGTAGCGTCAACTTGCCCATAATCGCATGCTCTTCTCCCTGTTCCAAGACCGTCAGTAGTTTGATATACTGTTCAGAGACCACACACACCTTTATCTCAGCAGACGGCGGCAACGCTATTAATCGAGTTACCAAGTCCTTCAAGACGTCGCCACCGTCGTTTCTCAGCAGCCAGACTATCCACGTGAGTAAGTGAGAAAGCCATTCAGGGCACGAACAGGCGACTTACTGTGTCGACGAAGAATGGTAGACAAGAGTCTGGGTACGACCATACCCTGCCCACCCTGCGATACAGTGCCCATCGGTACCGGTTCAAGACTCGACTTGCGTCGCCTGCCATGAGTGCATCAGCCCAATCTGAAACGAAACGAAACCAATGACAAGAATCAGACACGTACCCGCCATCAAACGATACGATCCTCCGTTCCAGCTCGTCCAGCATCTTCCATGCACGCTCATAATGTTCCCTCGGATCCCCTTCCTCCCGCTCCTGGTCCTCTTCACAAACCAGCTCATAGTCCCCCTTGAGCCTCTGTGCATCTGCCGTATCGATTCCCAGCACGCCTCCCAGGAGAGACCTAGCCCTCTCAAGCGCCTCCCGCCCCTCGCTGAGCGCATCCTGCCTCAGCAGCACCTCCCCGCGTAGGAGACACCCACGCGCGACGACAGCCGGTGCGTGCGTGCTCTCCGCGAGATCGAGGACCTGCTGCACGAAATAGAGTGCCTCGCGCGGCGACCCGCGCACGTGGTATGCGTGCGCGAGCGAAAAGAGCGTTGAGATCAGGTGGGAGAGCAGTCGCCATGACAGCGCGTCAGTAGGCGTCGGCATCGCTTTCGAACGCGCAGGTGCCGGTGACATGGACGGGGGACAGTCTCGGTCGGCATCGCTCGAGACCTCAAATGGGTTCGCGTCCTCTTCTGAGGCTTTTGGTGGAACGCCGGTACTGGTCGGTGGGGCGAGACGTGATAACGCGTCGATGGCGCGGTTCCAGAGCCTCAAGGACTGGAGCATGCTGCACAATGCGCCCACGACGTTGTCCTGCGGGGCCTCGTCAGCGACATCGGACACCCACCACACATGTACACATTACCTTTGAGTATTGAACGGCAGCACAGACACGACACGCCAATGCTGCCCGCTCCAGTCGTTCTACGCGCATTCGAATACGCTTCGTGGTCGACATTGTTTTGTCCTCGATGGACACGGCGGGCTCTAGATTCTGTGCGTCGCGATAGGACCTCGCGCTACATCCAGGCTCGTCAGGACAACCCTCCCGACGTCATCAAAAGGCACATACCTCGCGACAATGTTTCCCCCCAGGGCAAGCACCTCTGCATGCCCTAGCAAGTATTGCAAGCGCACCTCATCAGGTACCTCGACCGTCTTGAACGTGTTGGCGCACATGTTGAACAACGCGCCTGCGCGCTTTGGTTTGCCAAGTCTGACGTACTCTTGTGCGAGTTCGACACAAATCATAGAGTAGGCTGCGCAGCGGCGGGTTTGAGCTCGGAGGAATGTAATAAAGGGAAGGCTCGTACCTTCTGCCGCAATAGGTCCCTGTCGCTCACAGACTCGTTTGAGTAGCTCGAGGAGTTTCACTTTAAGTACGATCAAACCTAACAAGCCGAGCAAATGAATGTTCATTTCTGGGACACTTTCATTAGTAGATGACTGTCACTCCAAAAAAGGGCGCGTACGGATCAATCCCAGAAGAGGTTCGAGATCAAAGACGATGGGCTCCCCCGTGTTGAGTGAAGTCACTCTAAGAGCTATTCAAGCAACGTCAACGATGAAACGCCGGCCATCCAAAATGACTGACCTTTGCGAGGTTGCGACTTTGCTGCGCCGACCGTCGTTTTGGATTTCTTGGCGACAGTATCAACGCCCAAGCGTCCCTTTTTCGGGGCCGCATTGGTTATTCGCGTGGACTTGGTTCCAGAATCAATGCCGGCCGGTTTCCTCCTGGGACTCTCCGCGGCGGTTTTCCTGAAGAAACAATCGTCGAAAACATTATAGGCCGCTTCAACGTGCGTCCCAACAGCATTCATCATCTCTGCCCCCGCGGGCGACTGACGATATGCGTGCAATGCCAGCCACATATGTGCCGTCACTTTCAATTGGGCAGCGAGACTCGTGTCGCCCGAGTGGGACGTCTGTCGGGATTATCGTTTGGATGAGGACAGCACACAAACGGAACCAGAAACGAGACGTGGCACTCACCTTCTGTGTTAGCAACTCGAGCGCTTCCTGTCCCATGCGGTCCACATCGAACCGTGCCGACGCGTCCGCCTCACTCTCTCCGTCGCGCCAGACCACACTGAGCGCGGTGATCAACACACGAGCACGTTGAAACGGTGCCCAGCAGGCATCGTACACCGAAAGCAGGTCCTCCAAAATACGTGCCCTCGCGTCGCGCACACCGTCCTTGTGGCCGATGCTTTCTAGCGTATTTAGTTGTCTCGTTAGAAGCGCCCCTGTGACCTCTGCCTTGGATCGATCGCACGGGGGGTATGTCGATATCCGATCCGGCGGTGACGTTGGGTCGACGTCGGCGTCCAGTTCGGAATATGTAGGGGGATGAAAGATGTGTCGCAGCGTAATCTGTGCTGGGGGAAGGAATAGCTCGCACGACGTAGTGTACGTGAGTCTCTCAATGATGGATGAGAGCTGCTTAAGAGCAAGAGCTGCGGTGTGTGCGAAGGGTTCGCACGAAGAGAAAGCAGGAAGGTGATGTGTATACGGAAACGTTTGGATGCTCTCGACAAAGCACTCGTAGGCAAGCTGGGAAACGTCGTGTCAATAAACAAAACGTGGATGAGATTGACTTCATCAAACCTTTCGATCCCCAATCTTGGAGTGGCACACACCAAGAAGTTCGTATCTTCGAAACAGCTGCTCCTCAAGTTGTTGTCGCCCTTCCTTTTCTCTCTCATTCTCGTCGACTCGTCCATCCGAGGACGTGTTCCAGTACATGACCAACACTCGTCTCCCTAGGATACACCCCTCTTTGAGGAACCGAACCGCTCCGCCAAGTCGATTTGCCGTGTACAATGTCCCACCGAGATTATGCAACGTGCCAGAAATACAGCGGAGGAACGTTGCGACATCTTCGATGGTTATAGTTCCGGTTGGAATCGCGTTGACAGCAGTCACAGCGCGCTGAAGATAGTCCAGTGCCGGGGTATAGCTCTCAACGTCGGTCGGAAGCAAACAGGAGCGCGCAAGGACGAAGAATATGTCGACAAGAGACGTCAGTGTGCTCTTCGTTTCGGTACGTCGCCGCTGGAAAGTTCCGTCCTGAAGGAAGGTTTACACGTCAAATGGCGGGACGAAGTAGAAAGGGATTTTACCTGAGTCAGGCTGCCCTCCAGGGTAGTCGCAATAACTTCCAACAAAGACAACGCAACCTGTCGGGAGTCCTTGTTCTGATGTTGCGTCGCTTCCAGGACTCGGAGTGCAGCGCGTCGTAATCGCTCCAGTGCGCGTTCTAATTTACCACGCACTCGAAGTACTTCTGCGTCTATCGCAGAAGATTGTGAGGTGAATTCGAGTACGGGTGACGTCATCAAATGCTGTGGTGAATCCAAAGACACAAAGGAATCAAGATTCGACACAAGTTCACTGTATCGGCGGACTGCATCCATCGCTTCTGTCGCATGTCTCGCAAGTTCAGGGCCTAATACAGGAGTAAACTGTCAACAAATAAACATCTACTAAGAAAATGAAGTGTATTACCTTCACTTTCGAGACTTGCCGTTGCTTTGACAAAGATTCCACAGCATTGTGCGCACTCTACCAACACGCCGTCTTTAGTGTTGCGGGAGGATGTAGATCCTGCGCCATTTACACTCGTAGATTCGGAAACTTTAAGTTGTCCAATGCGAGCTGCAAGGTCATCTACTGAGCAGGTAGATGATAGAGGAGCGGAACTTGAAGTAGGTCGATCGACAGCAAGATTTGACCGAGAAGATGAGGATGGGCAAGGAATCCCCATCAGTTCTGATATGTGGTCCAAGATAGCTATATCACCCTGTGTTTCAAGCACCGCGTCGTTGTACTGAGCAACCCGAGCGCAACGAATCGGAAAACAATCATTGACTTACCCTTTGAGCGAAACTCATCCATGTTTCGCACATTTGAACAAAAGATCGGCCTTCTGAAAACGCGCATTCATGGAGACTCCGCGCAAGCCTCACGACATCGGATAAACTACCCGAAACACACGCGGCGAGGGCTGAATCCCTATCTTCTTCGGCAGGTTCCGAAGAGAATGCCCGAGCGTAAGAGAGAGACGCTTTGTGCACTTGATCCCAGAAGGCAGCGGACTTGATGGTGCCAGGAGTGGTGTACAGCAGACAAGAGAGAGCATACATGCGAAGATGGAATATAGATTTAGGGTCCGTTTTAGACTTTCTGCTAGAAGAGAGAGCAGTGCACACTTTATTGATGAAAGTGTATGCTTTGGTGAGGAGTGCGTCGGTCATTTTCGCGGGAATGTTGTCGCGTTTCATATTTGGAGCCCAGGAAAGTAACGAATGCGAGCGCTGAAGCGTCGTGACAAGAGTTTTGGCTGAAAAGGAAGGGGAAGGACGCAATAGATGGGATACGAGAGCATTCAGTGCGTGCGTTATGGACGTGATCAGTAAAGTGAGCATAGTTGGGTCATGTGAGTTCGGGCGAGGAAGTGCGAGCAGGTGCAAGGGCGAAGGGATTTCAACAGCGGATTGGCCGGCAGCCGCAATACGCAGCAGGCGTGGGTGCATGGCCTCGAGGAAATGGATCGCTTCTTCGTACTAGCAGCTAGTTGTCATTATTGCCTGCGCTCAGAGGTCTGCCACGTACCAACTCGAGCGAGATTAACTTCCCGGTGATACTGCAAGCCGCTCGTTCCACATTCAGATCATCGAGAGTACTTTCCCTCAGCTTCTCTAAAGCTCTCTTCGCGGTCTTCGTCGCGTTTTCCACCTTGCTCGGGTTTGCATTCGTGTTACGAGCATTCTTTGTTTCGTCGGGGTTGAATTTCCATCCCGACTGAGTGACGGAAGATAGGTCCTGCAATGAGATGTTTACCATGCGCATGCAGCTGGTCCTTTCATCCTCAGTTGCAGGTGGCTCTGCTCCGGCTGGCTGTTTCGTCGAAGGACACGCGCCGTGCAACGTTAATTTACGCGCGACTTTCGTGGCAAGCTCATCCGGTGTCGTCGTCGTCTTCGTTCGTGTCGTTCTCCGCGTTGAATGAACGATCTTGGTTGGCGGCATTGAAGTTTTAGAACGAGTGGTTGTCGTAAATCACGCGCGTGACGAGTTGAGCCGGACGCGTCAAGTCACGTGATCTATGAATGACCAACTCCGTTCAGTGTATACACTTCGACGTTCGGACGAACGATGACCGGCATCTCGCCTATAAGATGTCTCTGAATCTGAAACAGATTCGGACCCGAAACCAACTGGAAATGCATTCGCCAAAGTACACGAGTCGATGATCGTCAGCGAACGATAGACAACATTCGTGTATGATAAAATCACTGGCATAACGCTGGCAAAAACTTGGCTTCTTCGGGTAATCCTATCCCCGCTCAGTCAAAGCCGTACGTCGAGTCGCGCACGGCTCTACGGGCCGTTCGCTCCGAGCGAGAAATAGCCCATGTCCACGATAGCGATGAGGATAACGAGTAAAAAGAAAGATAAAGAAAACAGGGAAAAATCCATATACAACCTAACCAGTCCTACCGCGACGACACCGACCCCGAACCCTTACTCCTCCTCCCCTCCTCCTCCATCCCCTGGCTCGCATTCCGTATGCTCGTCAACACCTCCTTGCAGTACTTGAGCTTGTCCACCAACCGCTGCAAAAACTTGGCCTGCTCCGCGTCCATACCCGGTGCTGGACCTTGTACAACCTGTGCCATGATCTCGCTCAACGTGTACCGCGTCAACTTGTAATTCTTGTCAATGTGCGTCACCAACAGACCGTGCGACGACAGGACCACTTTCGAGTGGTCGTAAAAGTTGAACTAGGACAGGTCGATCAGATCAGAACATTGCACGCGACGAGGAAATAAGTTACCTGAAGCACGTCGTGACTCATCTTGAAGACGATGACGTGTTTCATACGCAGATACTTTTGAACAAAGTCCATCCCCTTCGTCCGGTCGAGGTCTTCAAACGTATACTCATAGTCGCCATACAGTCGATCCATGATGTACCGTTCAAAATGTTTCAACAGATACACCTTGTTCTTGAGGTCCTCTGGAAACTCTGTCACCGAGTAATGCTTCCGGACATAGACCTGCCCGTGTCGACGCGACGAGATGTAATCAAAGTGACTGCACAGGAATCAGAATGCACAGCACCGTAAATCGTCAAATGGACACTCACTGTTTATCCGCAGCGAGAATCAACGTCGTGCTGTCGTTAAAGTGCACGCCAACGGACCCGTCCGTCAATGCATACCCCATGCCATACTTGTTGCAGTAATCCACCCACGACACGATAAACACCCGCTCGTCCGGCAGACACACGTCCTCGCGCGGATCACGAAACACCTTGCCCTTCGCCTTGGCGTCAAACGCCAGCGTCAACGTCCGCGCAGCCGCATCGAAACTACTCATCCGCGGCTGTGTCTCCGCCTCTGGTTCTGCCACAGCTACAACTTCTTTACGCTCCTCACGCGCGCGCTCCTTGCCCTTTGGTTCCTTCCGCACCGGGGGCATGTTCTCCTCTTCCTCCTCGGCCCTGTTGGCACCATGTCCTGAAGGAGGCGCCATCTGAGCCACGATCCGCGCCTTTTGGGACTCGATCTCCTTTTGTCTCTGCAGATCAAAATTCTTTTCTCGCGTCCCACGCGGAGCCTCCTGTTCCTCCTCCTCAATGTCTCCCAACGCGCGCGCCGAACGCACAGTGCGAAGAGGGGACGATTTGGTTTCCTTGGCTGCCTGGAGTTTGCGGAAGAGCGGCGACTCTTTCGCAGCATTGGTCGTGGACATGACAAGGGGCTGTCTCGCGGAGCTGAGCAATGCAGAAATGGGGCTGCCGGGTAGGACAGCCTTCTGGAACTCCTTCTCCTGTTGAGCGATACTCGACATGGCCGGGTGGGTGACCTTCTCAGGTGGAGCATTGGAAGGTGGAGCACTCGGTACGGCGATGCTTGTGACTTGATCATCGTCGAGCAATGCCACCTTCTTGATCTTGGCAAGGTTGATAATCGACATGGGCCGGGTGATATAACGAAAGTCGGGTGGTGCATCGTGTGCGGAGAGGGGTATGAATGGTGGTACGATTCCATAATCTATAAACGGTGACGCAATAATCTCGAGAAGTGTAGGCCGCTTATTCGGATCGGGTGTTAGAATGGATGTGATGCATTCGCGCGCATCGGGGGAAATCCGTCTCTCTGGGGGGAATTCATAGACGTTGTCGCGAATCCGTCTGAACTGCGGTCAAAACAGGGAACATTCAAGGAGTTAGAGTAGACTTACGTGTAAATGTCCTTGACGTCTTTGGTTTGAAATGGGGGACGGCCGATCAAGAGAGTGTAGAGAATAACGCCGATAGACCAAGTGTCGACTTCGAAGCTGTGCCCATTTGCTGTGTCAAACAGCACTTCGGGGGCGATGTAGTTGGGAGTGCCACAAATCGTCTTCTTCCTCTCACCAGGGTTCTCGATGAGGGCAGCGAGACCAAAGTCACCGACTTTGATGTTCATGTTTGAGTCGAGGAATAAATTACCGAGTTTGAGGTCACGGTGGATGACTTGGTGGGTGTGCATGTAGTTGCAGGCACCAATGATCTGGACTAAAAAGAAGCGTGCCTCTGGCTCTGTGAAACGGCGGCGACGACGGAGCATGTCCATGAGTGAACCGTTGTGACAGAGTTCGAGGGTCATATAAACGTTGTCGTCATCTTCAAAGCATTCATAAAATCGTACGATGTTGGGATGTGCCAAAGAACGATGGATCTTGATTTCCGCATAGAGCTAGTCAAGTGTGAGGACGAGGAGGGAGTGGTAGGTCCGAGGAGAGACAGACCTTGGTTTTAGCCTTCTTGGTCTTGAGGGATGTCTTGGTGACGACCTTGCAGGCGTGGCGCGTTCCACGGAGGTCCTTTACTTCGTACACCCTAGCAAAGCCACCCTGTGGAATTGTGAGTGAGTGGATCGCGAGGAACTACCTGGACCGACCTCGCCCAAAAACCCGACCCGATGGAATTCCAAGAGTCTGTTCTTGTCGGTGATGACCTTTGGCGGTGATGGCGGGGTCGTTTTGCTGTTCTGCCTCGGGAGTGGCGGATCTACTGGTGCCGCCTTGGGTTTCTCCTGTTTGGTCGGCGATGGTGGTTGTGGAGGTGCTTGGTTTATCGCGTTTGAGAACGGTGGGCGACGCTGGTGGTGATGCTGTGGCATTTTCGGGTACGCAGACATGTCGACGGCCTAACACCGTCGATGTTGTTGAAAAAGACAGAGCTTGGCTGGCTGACACCGCGTGGGTGGTCCGGGTAGCGTGTTTATTATGTAATTGGTCACGTGTGAATTCAACTTTATACCCGGTCACGTGCAAGTCGTGTAATGAATTAACCCCTCTTTGTGAACAACCTTGTCTTTCACCTTTGCCCATGGACATGGACTGTTCTCCCCTTTCACCAATCCTATTTTCTGACGTCGACATGGACATACTAACAGATTCCTCACCCACACCACCGTCATACCATCATACTCCATTGAACGCCATCCTCTCTGTGCCACCACTTCACTACAAGACGCTTTCGGTCTGGAAAACTTTTAGCCAGGAACAGCCTACAACTTGGCACAGCTCGGAATTTGCTGTGCCAACCATGCTGTATTCTCCCTCGTTCAATGCTGGTACACATACGCACTGGGCCGCAGCGAGAAGGGATAACTTCGCCTCTGTGGCGTCGAAACCTCCAGTGGATTGGAAACCACATACCTATCACCCGTGGCCCTTCGACGCAACGAAGGATCGAATTCAAGATACAAGCGAAGCGCACTGGCAAGGACGGCCACATCACGCGGATATACCCCACTCAGCATCCGTAGCAACCCTCGTCGATGAGTTCGAGCGATCGCTTACGTTAGTGATACCCTCTTCCGGTACAGACCCCATTTATCGTCAACGTGCCACCTCGGTGCGCATTCTGCCCGATCACCCGGTCTGCCCTCCCCCACCCCAAAGGGAATCGGTTGGAGAGAGCATAGAACCGACCCTGCACCTTGACAATACTCCGCCTCCCCGATTCGAACGAGAGTCGACAGCGCCCCTCGAGCAAGGCAACGGCCAACCATCACCACCGTTTGAAAGGGAGGAAGCCGAACCATTCGAGCAGGATAAATATAGGACATGCTTCCCTGACCTCGCAGACCAACCAAGGCCACTCCTTGACACGGCATCCCCGACGTATACCTTCCCTGAACCACACGCAATCCCCCGTGCTGCACCGCATGTCCGTCCTCGTCCCCCCACGCCACCCCCCTCACGCCGTCCCTCTAAATCCACTTATCGCAGCACCGACACCACGTGCCACCGCGCGATCACAACTACAATAAACCTTGCAGAGCTACCCGTGGCGCAGGTAAGTGTCCAGGCGAGCAAGCGCAAGCAGCTGCAGCCCAACCTGGGGGCGGGTCGGGCCCTGCGACAGCCTTCTCGTTGCCCGCAGGTACTGGGAGACGACGGGCTGGAGCTCTATGGGAGCGGGTCCGGGTGGGAGATGCCATCTAGTCCGAAGACGGCACTGGGCTTGGTCCTGCGCTCCCCCACCGCGGCGCGGTGTAGCCGCCGGAGGCGAAAGGTGAAGGTGGAGGAAGAGGAGGGGGGACAGTACAGTCCGGAGCGCCGCGCTCGCCTCAAGCAAACGCGGTTCGCCGTGCCTGACCCAGAGGATGAAGGGGGGGAAAGTGGCCGAGCGAGTCCCCCTGAACGCCCGCGCTGGACCGTGACGCGCGCCAGCGACAGCACGAGGCCCATGAGGGGGCCTGGGCCACTACGTTCCATACTCCGAAACAAGCCGGCACCGTACGACAAGGCGACGACGCGGCATGCAGGACGGAGGGCCACTGTGCCTTGACAGCAGGCATTGTCGTAAGTGACGACGTCATGACGTTGTGGACGTGTTTCTGACGATGGTTGCAAGGTACTATCACCTGCTGATGCCTGACGTCACGCGACGTTGGATGGGTACTCGATATATCGTGATCATGATGGCCCATCGAGTCCGAGGACAAGGACACACCGTGAATCTGGGAGAGGTCCAATTTGGGTGGCGATATGACACTGGGCAAGGGTAAGGAGATGCAGCGTAGTCATAACGCGCCGCGGGTGTAGATATATAGTAGTTAATGATTCAAAGAAGCTTGGAACTGACCCAGTTCGGTGTGAAGCGTTCTCTTCCAAATCGTAGAAGACCTGGCAGGGTTAGTAATCGCTCCTTGCTCTTCACCGCCACATTTTACAACACACGTTTTCAGACCCAAGGACACAAACCAACCTGAGGACTCACATGCACAGCCAGCTCGGATTCAGACGCGAACACGCGCCGAAATGGATACATGTCATCGAGAATATCAACATCCACGACACCTGCAAGGCATATGTCACCATGCCAGCCTCAGACCGGGACGAACCGCCGCTCTTCGTGCTGTCTACCAAACACACGTCTTGTTCTCCAGGTCAAAGGCGCCCACGTTTCATCTAGATGATTTTCCATGTCCCGCAACGCAAGGCGCTGACCGTCCGGATTCATCTTCGCTCTAGACCACTCGAGTGGTCACGCGACGCGGAACGAAGGGCGCGTCGAAAGCCCTACCACCACTCGACCAGCAGCCACGCGCAACACCAAAGAAACGCGTCCCATGGCAAACTTGACTCCAGTGCTTCGATGTCCCCGTTCGCGGTTCACACGTTCACATCCATCCCGCCACGCTCACCGTGCCGCACACACACTGGACCAATCCGAGTCGAACCGAACCCAGGTCCACCTAGCATGCATCACAGACGGGCACGTCGACTCAGCTCGGCTTAGACTCGGATGCCGTCCACGCCCAATCGATCGATCGATCGGTCTGAATGTGCTGGTCTTGCTCTTACGACTGTCTGCCCCCTTTTCAGGCTCTTCTGACTTTACGATCGACGTGGCGAGGTTATAGGGCAAATGGAAGTCGACGTCATCTTTATCTTTCGACTCGATCCAACCGTGATCACGATCGTCGCTCAACGTCGAAAAAGCATGACCAACACCACCAACAGCACGTACAAAACGTCATTACGAAGAAAAGTAAAAAGCACCACACACACGCTCCTCGTTCGCTCCAAAACAACAAATGAATGATATTAAAATGAATGAAGTGTAAAACGGATGCATGCCTAGATAGGCGAAATAGGGTGTCCTCTCCCCTCGCTCTTTCTCTTTCTGTGTGTGCAGTTTGACGTAGGTGGATGGAATAGAATGGAAAAAGATGTAAGCTGTAGCATGAAGCAAAAAACGAACGCATGCGCGCGAGTCCATATGCAGCGATGAAGCAAGAGAAAGGGTAAAAATGAGAGCAGACAATTAACGGCACGATGCGGTGCGATGCGAATCAGGACGCGGCGCTAAAATTCAGCGCGGGCCCAACCGTTCCCTGCAAAGCGGGCACGTTTGGCTCCGGTCCAGCCAGGTTTCCAAACATGTCTCGTGGAATCTAGACACGACCCCCATCGTTAGACAAAAAGATCTATAGCCTAGGGTCCAAACAACACGCACGCATGATGACAGGTCGCTCCCAGGATGCCCTCCTCGCGAGCCTTGAAATGCGTCATGCAAATCGCACACTTTTCCACAGCCACGCCCAACAACGTCATCTTGAGCTTGACACGCCCGTCCCGCGTCACCCGCCGCCGCACCAGCTCGACCTTGCCCACGAGATACGACGGGCTCAGATCCTCATCTTCCACACCACCCAGACTCGCATCATCCACGTCACTGTCTGGCAAAGGCGGCATAGTGGCCGACGGAGGGGGCGGCGGCGTAGCGGGCCCAAGTAGGTCTGCAATGAGAAGAAGTGCCTAGGCAGGAGGATACGTTCACGTCGTACGTCCCGACATCGTCGTCAATCGGAGAACTCACGTCATAATTCGTCCCGTCCGACATGCCTTGGTCACCTAGACTGGATACCAGCCCGTTGATGTCCGGGACGTCGGACGTGGGCGTCGCTTGCATAGACGTGTCAAAGGACTCGACCGAACGACTGGCCGCGGTGGAGAGTGTGAGGCTAGAAGCAGAGGCGTAATCGCTCGTCGTTGGGGTCAACGGTCCGGGCGGGCTCACTGTTCCACTATCGCTCGCATTGTCATTGTCATCGCCGTTATCATCGTCGAGGCCGAAAATATCTATAAGAGGACTGATAGAAGCTGGAATAGGCTGTGGAACCGTGTCAAGGCTATCATCATCGAGATCGATGAGTAAGCCCTCGGGGATAGGGGGTGTGGAGGGGGTAGTAGAGACTATCGCCTTCGGATGGGGAGCGACTTGCGTCACGCCCTTGTCGAGAATCCAGGTCAATGAGGGCGAGACAGGAGGCGTCGCTGGAAGCGGTCTCCCAGGATAGTGACGCCGAGGAGATGGTTGAGTGGTCGGAGGAAGGCTTTGGGTCATGTTTGGCAAGGATGGGGGAGGTCCGGTGGGGAAAATGGAACTGTAGGCCGGCGCACTTCGCATACCCATGTCTCTCGAAAGGGATCTACCTCGTACGAGAGCGTGGTTCTCATCCCGCGTATCAGGCGAACGGACGATGCGCTCAGTGGCGGACCGGGTGGGGAGAGAACCCAACGCTGGATTTGGTACAATGGGGAAATCAGGATCATGCTCATAAGCCGGTGTCGGTACAGGGGGTGCCGGAGACGAGACTCGGGGAGTTCTGGAAGCAAGAGAAGCCTCACGCTTGCTTCCAACCGCGCGGGGAGGCTCCGAGGCAACCTCACGGTTCGCAAGGGCCTGGATGACCGCCGGGACGTCTTCACTAGCGATCGTATTCGAAGAGACAGCGGTGTCGAACGTAGCTGTCGAAGCGACGGAGATGGGAGATACCGGTGCGCTCGAGGCGCTCATTTGACCTCCACGACTGGAGGTTGTATGACGACGAACATGTCGAGCAACAAACGGGGGTGATGCAGGCCGATGAACCTGCCCACCAACCGTCTGTGGATACTGCACCGTATTCACCTTGCGCGATCGATCTGCCAATGACTTTTTTGGCGGGGAGACAAGCGCGTCCAAGACAGTCGACTTTGGAAGCTGTCGCGTCGGCCCCCTCTGGGGTGTCGCAGGTGGACTCGGAGGTGGTAAAGAACCATCGATAGACGACTCTCCGGAGCCAGTGCGTTCAAGCACCTCCCAATCTTCGAGGGGCTCACTCGACGCACGCTCCTTTGACTTTCGATGGAACAGTTTCGTTCGCGTACGACTGGGAGTGCCGTGATGAGAGGGAGAAAGGTTGAGTAGCGATGGTGTACTCTTGAAGAACGGGCTGGGATTACGAAGTAACGAAATCACCGAAGAAGACGGTTGAGGCGAATGCGAACGACCGTGGAAAAACCGCGAGGGGGAGCCAGGGATGCTAGGCATCCGAGGATGTTTCGGGGTGGGTGGTGTGGACAAATCCGAGTTGTTGTCTTGATTCTGATCGTCCTCGTACTGGTCGCGACTCTCGGGAATGCGAAGAGACAGCTGGGACGCCAAGAAACGTGCCTGCGAGCCCGGGCCGCGAGAGACGGTAGGCTGGCTCGCAAGCCGTGCTCTGTGTGGAACGGGAGGACCCGTCTCAGTTCTCAACTTGTGTCTCTTGACGCGCTCGTCCAGGGGAATGCCTCGGACGCGGTCGAGCTCCCAGCGCTCAGATGGCTCCAGATCAACGAGTTCGACGCTGGACCTATCCTCAGTTTCGTGAGGGGGCTGTAACAGCGAGTTGGATGTAATGGTAGTGTTGATAGAGAACGTATCGCTTCTATCGGATTCCACCTGGTAAGCGGACACAGGGAGAGAAACTACGGTGACCGCGGGCGAGACGAGGCCAGGGTGAGGAGGACCACCCTGGTGGATGAAGTTCTCTGCCACGAGGGTCGATACCGCAGTCGCTGTTTCATACGTGGGTGGAGGAGGGAATTCTATAGGGGAAGGAACGTCATGATGAGGCGGATACGAGGGTATGTAGTGGGACAGACCTGCTTCGTCGAGCATTCTGGAGGACTGTGCGTGTCTGCGAGAGCCAGCGCCTCTAAAGTTATAGGAGAGGTTGTATTGAATCTCCTCTTCGTATCTGTCCTCCCTTTTCTTCTTCGATTTGGGCTTGCGGGTCCGAGGGGTGTTATCGGGAGTGGAAGGGGTATGACGAGCATTGAGAGTGGAGCTGTGGGTGAGATGCGCTGGCTGAGCTGGTTCGGCAGGTCTCTTGCCCGAGGTCATCGTATAGCACTGAGAAGGTGAGTGCAGATGGGAGACAAGGGCGAAGGATGCACGACACGCCTTTACCTGCTGTCGTGCCGACATGCCCTTTGCTTGTTTGGACTCCTTTGGCTACTCACGAATGAGGGTGGGCGTTCGGCCGGTCCTCATTGCGGGCCATCCACAGCGGAACTGCCCTCCTTTCGTCGTTCTATTCTTGACATGCCGAGGCCTCGAGGAACTACTACACTTGCCTTTCTCGGTATATTATTTCCCACGCCATCTTCACGGTAATGAACACCAAAGGGTCCTCCTCAACCCAACCCGGCTCGTCAAGCATCAGTAAAGCAGCGTGAGCTCGACGTCACCTCGGGTACACAGGGGTATTCTCTTTCCGGCCCCACTATACCCACCGTTGGGTCCGAGCCATCAAGGCATCCCTCTAGTACGTGTGCTGCACGGTAATTTAGAACAACGACCGTTTCGACGACCGTCACAGGGCATGGCTTGCAGCAAGCAGGGACATGCGTACCAGCGGACACACGTTTCTCCCAGCTGTTACTAAACACGATTCCAGGGCAGACAACTCGTCGCGTTTTGACGAGTAACGCCCGAATTCTATTTACATACCATTTGCCTGGATTTACACCTGTGTTCCCTGCATGTCAGGTTCGAGCCCGCTTTTGCATCGAGCTTCTCGATGAAGGTGGGGGTCTGCATGCGCGATATGTCCAAGGGTATTCATGTACGTCAACCGTATGGGTCATGGTAATAGAAAAAGTCAAAAGTCTTCACCCCTGTATAACCAGATAAGAACGAGAGCGAAACGAATGTCGAGATAATCCAAATCTGACAGTCGACAAGTCACTAGCCAGCCACCATCAAAATATGCAAGTCATAGAAATTGCGATGCGTATATGGTCATTGCATTTGTGTAATGAAAGGATTGAAAGGAGACAAAGGAATGCGGGACGGCGACCAGACAAACGCACGGCGGATGAATAGTATAGAAATCTAGATTACATGTGGATATTCGATGCTCGATTAATTTCTCATGAGGCTGCAAAGACGTGAAGAGCAAGGAACAAACCGCACCCGTCCACACCCCCCAGCGACCCTCATTGTCTAGGCAGCAATCCGGCTCGGGTTGCGAGCCAATGTGGCGCCCGTTCGTTGAGCCTGGATGCTGGTGAAACGTTGCAACTCCTCTGGCTTCATGGTAACCTTGCGGCCGAAGCCAACCTTGCGTGCAGCACGACGAATAAACGAGACACGATTCGAGTACATGGACTCGTGGATCGAAGCAGCGCGTGATTGCGTGCGCGTGATGGGAACACCACCCTCATGTGCCCGAACGGCTGCCTCTGCAACTTTGCGGTCATGGCGCTCGCGCATCTTCTTGATGATGGTAGCCTTCATTGCAAACTTGATCCAGTCCAAGGGAGAGAACCAGATAATGTTCTGGGGTACAATGAGGTCGTGACAGAGAACATTACAACCATAAAACGTACCCAGACCCAAACTATACCTATCCAACCACCAGAAATCGCTTGAATCTGAGTGAAGCCCAAGTCACCAAAAGCAGCAATAATCGACGAGACAAGTTGAGCGATGCAGAACGCGATCATCAGAGCCACAGAAGGACGCTCCATGAAGAAGAATCCGTGAGAACGTGTGACAAAGATGAGCGCTTGCGAGATGACAGCGACTTGCAAGTACACAATGGTGTGAAGCTGAGGATCATTGGCACTCGAAGGCTGAGCCAATCCGTTGAATGTGACACCGAACTTGTCATAGAAGAAAGTGGTCTTCAATATGATGGCGACGAGTGCGATACTGAAGATACCGTCAGTAATAGTATTGGGGGTAAAAGTGAATCTTACGTGGAGGCGGTCAAGTATAAACCATAAGCAATGGCGTAAGAGAAAATCTCAGCCAAGTCCCAAGCATCCGGTGTCATAGAAGGCAACACACGATCAACGGACAACGTCATGATGGTACCATCATTGAGTAGGGCAATGATCAGGACCATGAAGGGAGGGAAGTCGAACCTGAACGCGAAAGCCAAGATAGCGAAGCAGACGACAATACGGATAGTGACGGCGCAGGCGTAAATGGAGTAGTTGCGCATACGCTGAAAGATGATACGCGAACCGCGGATAGCGTGCACAATAGTGGACAACCCGGGCTCGGTCAAGACGATATCAGCGGCACCACGAGCAGCGTCGGTGGCACCCTCAACAGCAATACCAACGTTAGCACGGGAAAGAGCAGGAGCGTCATTGGCGCCGTCGCCAGTCATAGCGCACAAGTGTCCAAGGCCCTGGAGGCGCTTGACGATTTCGTACTTGTGTTCAGGGAAGACACCAGCGAAACCATCCGCATCCAAGATCATCTCGTCAAGGTTCATGTGCTTGCCGCCAGGAGGGGGACCATCCTTCAAAACCTTCGCTGGGTACATGTGGTCACCCAAACCAAGACGACGACCGGTTTCCTTGGCGATAGCAAGTTGATCACCGGTAACCATCTTGACTTTGACACCGAGAGCGATGGCATCGTCAATGGTCTGCTTGGTATCCTCACGAGGAGGATCAAAGATGGCAAGAAGACCAATCAACTCGAAACCGTTGCCTTCGGCCTCCGGATCGTCACCATCCAACTCCTCGTAAGCGACGGCAAGAGCACGAAGACCACGGGTGGCAAACTCCTCGACATCAGCCTCAAGCTTGTTCTCAACTTCCTCGGTCTTGTTGCGAGTGCAAAGCTCGATAATGATACCTGTCATGCCCTTAGTGACACGCTTGAGCTTGCCGGATGACTCCTCGAGGTAGGTGATTTCAGTGCGCTTATCGACGGGGTTGAACGGCTTGAAGTCCAAAAGCTTGATACCAGCACGGGCACGAGCGGTATCACCAAGAGCACTGACGACGGAGGCATCAATGGCATCTTGGTTTTCAGTTCGAGAAGCATAGGCGGCGAGAAGCATAACATCGTCGGCAGAGAAGGGACCGTAAGTACGGATGGTGGCCCTGTCGATAGTGAGCTTGTTGGTGGTGAGGGTACCGGTCTTGTCGGAGCAAAGAATGGTAACACCGGCTAATTCTTCAATGGCGGTAATACGAGTGACGATAGCCTTGTGCTTGGCGAGCTGCTGGGCACCAACAGCGAGAGTAACCGACAAGACCGTGGGCATAGCAATAGGAATCCCACCGATCAAGAGAACAAGGATGTTGTTGAGACCACGGCGATAGTTGTACCTGAAGCCGGCATAGAGAACGAGAATTTCAGCGACGACGAAAATTCCGATGGAGACCAGGCAGAAGGAACCGATCTGGGCAAGGATTTTCTGCAAGTGACCTGTGGTATCATCGTCCTGGCCAACGAGGGAAGCAGCACGACCGAAAAAGGTGTTTGCGCCAGTAGAAATGACGATACCCTCAGCTTCACCCTGTTTGCACGTGGAGCCACTACAGATCAAGGTCAGTACAGGATGATCCGAAGGGGAGGTAAAAAAAACGAACGAGAAACATTGATCGCCAAGTTTCTTGCTCTGAGGGAGCGATTCTCCGGTAAGAGCCGCTTGGTCGATAGAAACATTGATGGCTTCCGTGAGACGACAGTCGGCAGGAACGATGTCACCAATCTTGAATGCGATCATATCACCGGGGACGAGATCGGCGGATTCAATCTCAGACCAAGTACCGTTGCGCTTGACTTTCGCTTTGGGAGCCAGGGATTCCATGAGTGCCTTGACTGCGTTACCAGCATTGCGTTCCTCGTAGAAACCAATTGTCGAGTTTATGAACAGAAGCAGCACGATACCAAGGAAATCTTCCCAGTCTGGAGGTTGTCCTTCACCGTTGGAGAGTACAATGGCCACGAGGGCGGCACCCTCCATCACCCAAGACAACGGATTCCACATGAAGCTCAAGAACTAGCATCAAATACAAATTTCAGCGGAGAAATGAGCATATGTATGCTGCGGCGTTACCTGAAGGAATGCATTCTGCTCTTCCGACTCAAGCTTGTTTGGACCGAACAGCTCTATACGGCGGCGAGCCTCTTCTGTGGACAAACCGTTCTCGTCGCACTGGAGGAGTTTGAAGACATCATCGATGACAATTGTTTCCAGGTCGACCTTCTCTTTGTCATACAGGTCTTCGGCTTTGAGCTCAATCTTGGAAGTTTAAAATGTTAAAAGATGGGACAAGACGAGTTTGCAATATGACAAACCAAAGACATGTCGACATTTGCGTCTACAGATGGCGGTAAGAGCCTGAGCAAGCGCGAAACTGAGGGACTACGCACGACTTGGTTTCTCATCCTCGTGACTAAATTCTTTGTATTCTCTTTTACGCTTTGTTTCAGCAGCACCAGTGACGGGCGACTCTTCGCCCTGCGGACCAGGCTCTTTTTCGATGTTTGGCTCCGACATGGCAGAGGGACACGGACGGAGAGAGGGGGAAAGCCCTACAGATAGAATCTATAGATAAATGGCTTTTAACGGGGAGGAGACACGTCTACAATGAGAATGTGGATGAAGGAGTGGGAGAGTGTGAGCCTTGTCGCAGACGGACTTTATATTTGGGGCCGGAAAATCGAGATATCAAACGAAACAAACAGCCACAAATACGGGGCCGTGACCGCTTACGATATCAGCGTGGAATCCGAACGGAACCCAAGTTGGAAACCCCGGCACAGTCTGCCGAGAACCTCACTCAACCTTGTTCCCTGCCTCGTCCGACGAGTCCGCTCAGCTAAATGCCTCCACTCGTTTGTTCAGTGCTTTAACACCGTCACTGGCTTGCCCATGTATCTTTGTGCTGTATAGTAATTCTGCCATTAGCGACACCTGGCGGAAGAGTCAGTGGTTCAAAAAAGTCTGTCCTACGGCTCTTTCTATCTATCCAATTTTTGAGACATCGTACTCAGGATGATCTCGACCGCTGCCATGATGCCGTGGGCCTCAAACGCATTTGCTAAGAGCAAGGCTGCGAGACCTGATTTTCGCAAGGGATTTGAACCCGAACCCTCGGTTGTCTATTGTCTCTCGCCTGGTGTGTTTACAGCGTGGACAACTCTTGAGCCATTTCCGCATAGACACCATGGACCCACTGTGGGCTTCATCCATTGTTCCCATGATTCCCATTTCCCTTGTATGGACAGATCTGTGTCGGTTCATCCACCCTTTTCGACGGTCCACCATGTTGTGATAGGTGGAAGGTGACCATAGATAGCCCGGATGACGCAAAGGGCTTCGAGTGAGCTTGACTTTTCTAAGTGTTGCCGTCCGGCCTCGTCCGGTCCGCACAGTCGGCCGATTTATTTGACCTCGAGCCATTTTTGCCGTACGTGCATGAATCCAGTGTTAGTAACGATGAGTGAGCCCGCACTAGTAGCTAGACACCGAACAAACCAAAATTTCTCTCTCCTCCCAAGCATCCAATGTTCTCGCTCGTCGCGATTCACGACAATGCACTGGCAGTCTCTACATAGCTATTTTTATCCCTCGCTAAGAAGGGTTCTTGTCAGATCGACACGAAGCTCATCAGCAACATGATGGCAGGCTAACTTCGTCTATTCATTATCGAGCTCTCATTTACTTTCAGGAATATACACACCTCACCAATTCCCGTCAGCCACCTTCTAGTTCATCTCGAGCCACAACCTGTAGGCATGCGTGTGCCAGCACCTTCCCCAGCTCATCTCGCACACGGGTATTTGCCGCATCAGCACTACATGATCATACCCAAAGTTTTTACGTGGCCCATCCTGATTCATGATTCTAATTTGTACAGTGGCGATCCGATGCAAGTTGAGACTCTGTAATCGATTTCCTTATCTCGGGCTGCCGGACCCTCTCAGTGTCAGTTTAAGCTGTATTCACTCACATAGCCACTGGCTCCCTGGGGGCTAATTGTGGTCTGGGCGGCGTGGACCGCGTGGTTTGGGCTATAACGGCTACAGTTACGTCGGACGGCAGTACGCACTTGTTGTGTACTTGGGTATGACCACGTTTTGGCCTGATACTGACACCGATCCAGGCACCTCGTGAACGTTCTCGTCCCATTGCATGTTTCATAATACTGTCCGGTTCCTTGATGATGATCAAAGATCTGAGATAATCCGTATCACGGTTTCGGCCGAGCCCCCACATGAAGTTGAGGCAGCTCTCCCCGGTGACAGTGCCCTTGTATCAACTTCCATCTTGTTACCCTTGGGTCTTCGTCGCAAGTGAATTTTGGCAGAGAGTAGACCCCACCCATGATAAACCTCGCGATGCGATGAACTTTGTAAGAACCTCAGCCCTGGTTTCCTGTACGACATGCGCGATTAAGGCCTTTCGTAGTAAATGTGAACTTGCGCATCAAAAAGTATTAATCGTGAGGGTTCGGACCAGGATGGTTTCCCAGTGAACGCTTCTACGCCGTGCTAAGAATGGACCATGGGGAAATTGCGGGTAAAATTGCTATTGGCTATCGGCGCTGACCGGCGCCACAGGGTTTTGGAACCGGATGCGGCTGAGCGAGGTCAACCCACCGATCGATTTCAAAGGTGTCCGATAGCAGGCGGACACAAAGTCATCACTGTTTCGAAGTCGAGTTTCAGCAATGTCGACAGGAGATTCTGATGTGACCCACAATCTGCGTGCAGTAATATGACGCGATTGCTGTATTATCCGTGACCAGATGCGCTGGTAAAATGCTCCTCTTTGGCCTATGTTCAAGCCAGTCTTCACCTCGTGCAGCGAATTCGTCTTACATGTTGAGGATGATGATATCACATCGGCGTAACATCGGACGATGCGATGAGATCGGATTCCAGATTGCCTGAACTCAACAGCACAGTCCGAAGCACTTGCGCCGCCAGGGCTGCGAAAATCAACCAAAGTCTCGCCATCGGGGTCGCAATTCCGAGTCCTGGCGCTAGAAGGCACTGAGGTTCTTCTTACGCTTCCGCAGCACTGGTGGGTACGCTTTGCTTCCGATTCCGAAACGCCATGTCATGTCAACATCTGTCAACAATTACAGCAAGTGAGCCTCCCTTTGATTTCCCAGGAATTACTTATAGTCTGGAGCAGCATGAGGCACCTTTTATGGCCCATCCCTGGATGGTACGCACCCCAGATTTAAGTAACGGAACCCCATCTTCTAATTCTGGCACGTTTCCAGGGAACGAGATAGTACACGCGCGACCTCTGAAGCACTCGAAGTTCCGAACTGACTAGCATTGCAGGCCTGATCAAGTTGAACTGTAGCCCCTCCCCTTCTGTTTCTATCTTTAGACGTTTACTTAAATAACGACTTGAAACGTGGGTGCATGGAATCCGAGGAGAGAAGCATGACACCCCCCGGCTGGACGCTGACCCAGTCTGGGGTATTAGGCGTACATGCGGACGATTTAAAAACATTTTGGCTGTCAATGAGGATGAATCCCGACGATGCGGCACGTTTACGTCCACTTCTTGGAAGTTCTTGGAGCGGCCCGGGAAGCCCCGTCAAGACGCTTCCTGTTGGTTGCCCGAGTTCTTGGCGTTGGTAATCCTGTAAGCACAAAGTGGAGCCTCAAATTTTGCGGTGTTCGAGGCGAAGCGATTCCACAAAGAAGGCTTAGTGCGAAGATATTATGACTGTGGTACTTGCCCAGCTAAGCGACCGTAGCCATCGGACGGATCGTGTTCGGGACCCTTCGCGCGCAAATCCTTGCTGCGATGGTCGATGGTATCAAAGAATACGACAAAGCTGGAAACGGTAGAGCCCGGAATCTACGTCATTCAGAGCTTATCGATGCTTGCCACGTCCGAAGATCCAGACATTGACAAACCGGAAGCCCTACCGTGGTGGTGCCTCCTTCGTGGCACTCGGAGGACCTCAAACGAGACAACCCATATGGAAGGTTCGATGGAGCTCCGTTCCTTCATGCTACATGGCAACACATCATACGGAGCTCCATCTGTCGACGCTATCGAGATGTGAACGTGAACCCGAGTAGAAGCCTTGACGGAGATTCCATCCAGAAGGTGCGTATGATACTTCCTGTCCAGGTTCTGACTGCTAAATTCCATTCTATCAGGTCTATTAATCGAACGAGAATCTGGATACCACCCTTAGAGCGTGGAGATGTTGTCGATGTGACATCACAGGTGACGTGAACATTGCAACTTACTAGTAGTCCGTCTTTCCAAGCCCTTGGCACGAATCGCCTCATTCGTCAACAATACGAAGCGCTTGGCTAGAGGCTTCGGATTCTTAACGACCATTAAGTATCCATCAATCCTTGGCAGGCAGCTGACCTAACTTAATGCACTTGAGACCATGATGTTGTTACTTCCTGTATCTCCCACCCTGAGTAGGCTGGGTCGCCAGTATCCAAAAACCCTGTCCAGGTTTCCTTCGCTGCAGTAGTTGTCAGGCCCCGATGAAGTTTTCGCCGTCGTCTTGAACCCAACAGATTCGCGACTCTGATGATTCTGGATTGTCTTGGCCACGCCCTGGCTAGGCTATTGGGGAGCAATATTTTCTACTTTGGGTGCTACTAGACGTCATGCGGGAAGATGTCAGATCGCTAGCAGCATTCTGTCGAGTTGACATCCATCAGCCGAGAGGTCAAGCGAGGATTTTCGAGAATCCTAGACGCAATCCAAACCCCTCGTTGAGGTGAATCAACCAATTTTACGCTTTTGAGCCATGGCCACTGACAGCATTGATCGAAAAGATCCCGGGCCCTTCGGGAGGAGGCGGTTGTAGTAATGCGTTTACTAAAGATTGTGCGTTCAACCTCCAGCTCCTTGCTGCGCACAAGAGTTTTTAAAGTTCTTTGAATAGCATTCAAAATCGACTGGTTAGGCATGCATATCGCTTAAGAACTTAAACACCTATGCTATGCTCGCCAACGTGTGCAAGTACA
>JBBPOE010000389.1:0-26132 GCA_038091295.1 Tylopilus felleus | reverse complement strand
GTTGCTGCCACCTGCGAGGATGATGGGCCATGCCTCTCCGACAATTTGGGTTCCCGCAGGAATGGTGATCGTGTTCGTGACATAGTATACACCCGCGTCGAAGAAAATGATCTTGCACCTAGCGTACTATCAGGCAAAGATGTCAACATGGCAACCCCAGTGTCTGTATTGATGTAAATGAAACCTTGTTTAAGACGTTCTGGATAGCAGCGGTGTCGTCTGTCTTTCCGTCACCCTTGGCACCTTGGCTCTTTACGCTGACGATCTGGCTCGTTGCGTAGTTTACATATTGAGGGTGTGGCTTTCCAAAGATTCGGCCCGAGCTGTCAAGGAGCACCGAGGGTTTATTGATCGATGCAATATTGCCTTGTGCCCAGGTCTTCTGGCCACTGGTTCCGGAGTACACGTGTCCTTGAGCCCATGTGTCTATGGTAGTAGTGCCTCCCGCAAGGATAGTCGCTCCGTTGGCAACGCCAACCGCAGTTGGTACGTTAGTCAGCTTGATATTGTTGAGAACCAAGGAGTAAGGAAGAGTCCCGTTACTGGCGACAGAGGACCGAACGAATACGGGCGTGTTGGTAACGACTGCATCGATGATGGCCTCAGAACCGACTCCCTAAACAACAATGGTAAATAAGGAGGAGAATATGCACGTCAAGAGACACTTTCCTGCGTCGCTATCGTAGGTCCGCCGACAGTCAAGTCAAAGCCGATCTGTGAGATACGATCAGGCACGTTCCTCGTCAGGCCCAAACGGCTCCGATTCACAAACCTGGCAGTTGTTTATAGTTACGCCCTGGAATGTGAACCCTGGAGAAGATATCAGAGAAAGATCTTACTAATCGAGAATGAGATAACGAACCCCAGTTCCAGATACCCAATACGGCTGAGGAGTGCCTGATGAACGTCCATTTAAACACCTATGTCACTGCCTGCACTCACCAACGTCGGCATTGTTTACCGTAAGGTTGCGAACCGTGAACTGCTGATTTCCGACCTGAATACCGATCTTTCCTAAATGGAAGTTCATCAATTTGGTCCATTCGTTGGTAGCCGTTGTGATTACCTCCATTGAAAATGATGTCTGGCAACATGTAGGTGTCCATATAGTATACAATTATGGTTACGCACCTCCCATAAAACCACCACTAAAGATGAGGGCACGTGAATAGGAACTAACCTAGATTATTGAACGCCTACCTCCCGTTCTCCATGAACATCCCTGTCAGGAAAGATTAAGTTCGTGCCCAAAGTTGCTTGGTATTCCCTTTCGCACCTTGATGATTAGTACCTGAAGCAGTGGACATCTCGACCACGACGTTCACCAATGACGTCCCCTGGGCCACCTGCCAATGTAAACCAACCGCGTTGTTCCCGGAAGGAATCTGCCTCAGATCGATGATCAAGTTCCGCACAGAGCGGAAGCTACATCATGACGGATCTCAGCGCACGGCTGATACAAGGGAATCGACAATCCTTACAAGTTGTTTTGATTGGTGAACCACTGAGCACCCCAGCCATCAGGAATGTAAGGGTCAGCGTCTGCTTCACGTTAGATCCGGCGCCATGATCGGATCTAAAGGCACTCACCGATAACTGCAAATCCGTTGAATTTCGAGCTCGCGAGAAGCGTTGGAGGATTCTTGGCATCTCCGATAATTTGGGTATAGTAGTAGGTATTAATAGCCGATGAAACGACATAAGTGCTAATCATTCATTGGTCAGCACAGCGCACAACGCTAATCAAATTCGACGACTGTACCCTTGCGGGAAATATACGATTGCCGGAGAGAGACTGCAGAGTTCGGTTTAGTCAGAAAGTGCGGCGGGAGAAGGAGATCATACGTCGACTCGGAACACGATCCTCCGCCACAGCGACCTCCAGACGACATGGCCAAGCTGCGAACGCGGACATCAATGACAGCCCTCACGTAACCATCAAGAACCAACTTGATCGCAGCCGTATCATCAGTGACGCCATCACCCTTGGCTCCAAAGTCTTTGACGTTGCGAAAAACTTGATAAGAACTTGGGTTGGGATTGAATGGAGACGTTCCCTGATGCGTGATTGTCTCGAGCCAGTATGGATCAGTGGGTGCCGCGGTGCCGCTACCTAGAGGAACTGAGCAAGACGAGCCAAGACCGGAAGCAGTTCGAGCAGTGTAAAACATGGTGGTGAGAAAGAGCACCGAAGAACACAGCCACATGGTGAAAGGTGAACTGAGCAGAAGATACGACGACAATGGTGAATGCACCTCACTGAGATATCAGGGTCTTTATATACTCATCTCAAGTTTCGCGATCGCTGCGAACGGCTTTCACCCGACCGGAGGAATAAAGCCTTGTGAACATGGGAAACGCTTGCATATCACATTGACTTCCGATGATCGGTGACTAGTTAGGGCCGTAGTCAACAGGAGGAAAGACGCAGACTGATTTGGTGATGGAGCAAGTTTAACCTGAGAAGCATCCGCTTGGCATGCAGGTCAGGATAGTGTGCTATACCCTGTTCTGAAGGAGAACGTCAGCAAATTGAATACATGTGGTAGACACCTGTGCCTGTGATGAAGTCGCAGTCAAGAGACAAGATACATCGCATTGGTCTGAATCAAAAAAGCAACGAACTTGGCTATATTATGATCAGCTCCGAGCAAGTTGAGTATCCCGGAACGCCATCCGAAGGGCGGGGGTGCGGGGCAGTTCTGGGGAGCCTCAATCACCGGAATGTTAGGTTAGTTACATAACCGTTGTGTTCGAAACTGTCAGTTGTTTGTATTGACTTGGATCTGCGCAGATGTGGGTACGGACTCTGGAGCAAGGCAATGGTTGATGGCAACCATTCGGATCTCGTCACCTGAGCGCTCAGGTTTTTCATTTACTATATGGAGCAAACACGTCACACCCGTGATTTCCGACTTGCCTGGCCTGCAGGTGACTGCATGCAAGTACCTTCCGCGATGTACATGGTTATGGAAGTGCCAATTTTACTTGAACCCCAAAGACTATGTTGCCACGTCCTACGAAAATCTCGGAGGGCCGGTGTTTACTGATATAGTTCCCACATTGCGTGCGTCGCGCTGAAGGTCTGTCAGCTGGATATAGCTAAAAACCCGACATGTTGCATACCGAGGGAGAGGCGTGCCATGTACGGTCTCCTGACAGCGGACCAAGAGTACCAGAGCACCGAAAGGGTAGGAAGCTGAGCAGCCACATGAGGTGCTTTTGATACCGAAGGAAGCTTAGTGAACCATGTGGAGGTCACAGCAAACAGTATCTGCCCTTGGTCACGCTGTTTTTAGCATCCGTAAAGCAGCCCACAACATCGGATAATAAGATATCCACGTCCACGACGGAACTCTTTCGCGCATGGCATGCAATATTTGCAACACATGCTATCCTTTGAGAAGCGAAACGGAAAATAGGGACAGCCGCATCAGCCCTGGGGGACTCATTTGCCGTGATGGAGTGAGACTACGAGCGGATCAAGTGGAATCACAACGTACCTGGGAGTCTACCGTGACTGACGGATGTTAAAGTTAGAAAGAAAATGTAGGTTTGCCACGGCACCGACCGAAGACGGTGCGACGTTGCTTCAGAGAATCACAGAGATGTGATGGAAATATCCGTTGGGGACCTGAATACATATGATGTCCGAGGACTCGAGAATTGTTCGCAGTCACCCATGCAATCTAGGCTAACTTTGCAGCGACTCCGACAACCCGGGTAGTTTTGTTACGTAATCATGCCAAAGGGTCACCTGTGGAGTCGCGGCCTGCATCGTCACTCCATCATGAATGACTATACAAACATTTTGAAGAAGGGTTCTTCATCTTGTGCTCGTTGCCAACTTCTCTAGTTCTCCCACCCCCTCTGCACTCCTCCAAATGGACATAGGTCAAAATACCAACGAATGCGCGATAATATAACATTCTACCAATTCAAGCTTCAGCTAAGTGACCACGCCGAGCAGCCTGAAAATCAGCCCCCGTCTTGGTATCGGCATCCCTTATACCCATATCCACGCCTCGATCGAGAACAATATAGATGCGAACAAGTGGAATTTCTGCAAACGATCCAGGATCTGACGTGGACTGTCGTCGACGCAGTATCTAGAGAAGCCATGCTTGTCAACCGTATCCTCGACTGGATAGCCTTACAGCGACCGAGGACAAGAAAGTAAGTCAGCCCGCCTTACACGCGACAGTGACTGGGCCTTACTTACACTCGACAAGGTCAGTGGTGGAATCATATGCCAGTGGCTTCTTATTGTGTTGGCTCGCCCGTACTATGGTTCAGAATTTGCTCAACGCAGAAGACTCGCACAGGACAAACTTTCGATTAAAGGCGTACATATCTGAAAGGCGCAACACGCGAGAGGGCAAGCGTTCCAACTATGCATTGTAGTTACACTAACCTTTTTTAGGTGTGGCGTATTTGCAGAGCCAGGCTGGTGGCATCATTTCTTTGGGGCTGTGGCTAAGGAGCCTAGCCATCCCGAGTCTCAGTATAGCATAAGTGAGCAACTACCGTTGTACCTGACGCGAACGCGAATTCAGTAGCTTCAGAGAGGTAGGTACTCAAAGTCGTCTCATAACGTCTTCGACCCTCTATCGTGTGCTACTGATGTGGGAATTCGACAGGGTGAAATTAATCTTGCCAGCGCATGCGAGAGATGTATGGTAACAACAACGTGTTCACGATCGGGTTCTTGATGCTTATCGTGCTTGTATGCTTATTTACTTTCCCGTGACTGCAGTGACAGCAGAAGCATGGCCCGGGGATGAACAACCGCGGTTGTTTAAACTAAGAACTCCCATGGATGATTCCGAAGCTCCTCTCAGAAAATGAATGCGATAACAAGGCCGTCATCATATCGAGAAGGTGAAATCAAGTTGGTGGATGTCAATCCCCATCTGACAACGTCAGTCCATTTCACTCGGTTGGACTCCGATCTGCTAACTTATTGATCGTTTGTCTTGTTCTTGAATAGTTTCCTCAACATGCCCCGCTTGGAGCACTTCATCGGAGTGATCTATAAGCCGACAACGGAGCGGCTCTCGCATTACTCGAGATGCTACATCGCCGAGCAATTCAATGCAATCGCATCGTTGGGTACATCCAGAGGTATCGCCATTGGAAAGGAGGACACGTTGGCACCGGATCTGACGTTCCTATTTGGTTTGTAAACAGTCTCAAGACTTGCCATGTGTTATGAACGCTGTTGTATGATACACGAGATGCAAACACGATCATAGATACGCTCTAGGTAGTTGTTGGCTTGGGAGTGAGATACATGCTGACTATACGGACTGTGAACTTGTCGCTTCAAGTGTCATCTGAATCTAATAGTAAGTAACCGGCCTGCGAGAGCACGAGGCAATTAAGTGTATCTTTCAGGAACAATTCCATATCAGGGAAGTGAGATCCGAGAAGAATGCGATGCTAAAAATTATTGGTTGGCGTTCATTCTGCAGCTGAAGTTCATGTCGTCGACAATGATCGGTGCGTATTGGAAAGATAGAGCTGCGATTATGCTAAGCATCGGGTATTAAGAGCGTTCCCCGCACATAGAAATCGACATCGGGAGCCCGGTGCAGGCTATAGTCTTTTCAACAAGCGGTGATTATCTCGTGATCGGCGGTGACAAGGGAGTTTGGGTGTGGCGAATGGAAGACAGGAAACAGATGGATTGGAGGGGGAACCTACAGCGGAGAAATAATTGTGTGGGATGCGAAGACGTACGAAACAGTCTTCCTGCACAAGGAGGGTATCAGCGATATCAGAGGCGTCGATTTCTCGCCAAACTCGACGCGACTGGTCACGGCATCCCTGAACGGCACAGCCTCCATCTGGAACTTTTCCACCCGCGAGCGCGTCCTTGGTCCACTCCGCCACGACGATCGGCTCATAGCAGCGAAATACGCTCCGCAAGGAGATCGAATCGCGACAGCGACTCAGAATCATAACTCTGTTCGAATCTACGACAGCAACGATGGTCGCGTGGTCGTGGACATCCCGCTCAAGGTGACCCCATGGTACAACTCAGGTCTCCTCTGGTCGAAAACACACCTCCTCAACATATCTGCAAGTACCGTCAAGGAAGTCGAAGTGTCCACCGGCTCAACAGTCTCCGAGTGGCTGGCTCCTGAGAACGACCGCTTCTCGTGCATTCTCTTGTCACATCACGGGGAATTTATTGCATTCTCTGCACAACATACCGTCAAGTTTTGGGATACCTCGACACGCGCTCAGCTCGGTATCATCAAATATCCTTATAAAGTATATTCAATCGCACTTTCACCAGACGACCGACTTCTTGCAATTGGTGGGGAGGGCGGGAAAATCACCATCGAATATTTCCCAGACGTCCTACCTCCATCCTATTTTTCTGTGAGTTTTTAGTGATTCAATCGCGTAGTGCTATTGTTTTACCTGGTAAAACCAAGCCACCATGTTTCAATCCTTGTTTGACATGGAGACTAATTGCGGTTGTCTCTCAGGTACCGTTCATCGATATCTTCAATGCCGCACTCGATTCCTGGAAGGAGGACCGGCTTGCAGACGCAGAAATGATATTGACGAGAACAATTACCAACTCGGGGTGCCCCAGCCATCATGCACTCGCCAATAGAGCGCTCGTACGAGCGCGTATAGGACATTGGGACGTAGCGATTGACGATGCTCGAAAGGTGAGCCCACTTGCTTTCCCATACAACGTATATGTTTGACTCTGAACTGCTCCAAGTCTATCGGGATTCGGCCGTCCGCTATCGGCTACATCGCACAGAGTGTAGCACTCATTGGTGAAGGGAAAAGAGCGGAGGGTTGCCTAGTATATGATTTCGCCTTCAGGCATTCTCATCCAAGTGGGGTAGACCTTCTCCTTTTGATCAAGGTGTGATTTCCGTGCATTATAGAACTTGTGTTTCCTTTAACCGTTCAGCTGATCTAGGCTATCGTCCTATTCGTGGCTGGGGAACATGACGAAGCAATAATGCGCATGGACGCCCTCATCGTTGCCATGCATTCGAACCCATTATGCTATATGATTCAGGTACGTACATATTCGTTGTCTCACGACAATACAAGTTATCGGTGTTTTTCGCAGGCATACATGCATCTTCTCCTCGGGAACTTGCGTATGGAGAACAGGGATTACGAGGGTGCGATACGATTGTTTGAATATGCATGGGCCCAGCTGCACAATTCCAGTAGTCGAGTGCTCTTGACAGTCTCGCTGGTAAGCTCCTCGATGCTTGTGTTTCAATAGGTCAGAGTTGGACAGCGTCTTTGACAGATATCCGGGTGGAAGTTTGATAATATTGGCATCACAATTCGACGACAGCTCTGTGAAGCTCAATACGCGGCAGGTCGAACAAAGGAGGCGGGTGATGTTGTAATGGAGATACTGAACACGCTTGGAGAAGAGGTCTGTATGAATGAGGCCGTGACCAATTGGGTCTCTGGTAAGTCCATGTTCGCCTGTTTACTCATAGTATGTTGACAACCACCCCAGATATTACGCAACGATGTCTCGCCGCTCCCGAGAGCGAGGGTGACGTAGCTTCCAAGGCAGTCCGAAACGACGAAGTGTCATCGCTTCACTCAACCCTCATTTCGTCAACCCCCTCGCCGCTCTTGATAGAGTGGGCAAAGGCCAAGCTGATGAAAAGTTCCTGGAAAGGCGCATTGACTGACGCTGGTAGTGTAAGGATGTCCCTTTGTGCTCACAAACTTCGCGTGCCTGATAATCTGTCGATCTGAAGTTCGTGGCTCCGAGATTTACGATATATCGTGTCCTATGTGAACGTCTCGAAACAGTCAATCGCCTAATGGATGCTGCAGAATGCTTTCGCAGGATGATGATCGAATTGGAAGGCGGAACAAACTTGCATGGGGAGCAGGAGAAGTGGGCTCGTGGTAAGCGATCGCGCGTGTCGTGCAAGTTGCATCGTTGATGTGGTCGCCGCTCGTTAGATATCAAGTATCGTTGCTGCGGGAAGCTGAAGAGCATTGCTGACGTAGCAATGGAGGCCCAGCGGTACAGCGTCGCCATTTCCCATTATTCAGCTCTGTTGTCTCTCAACCCGACTCGTCAAGACATCTTCATCAAGAGGAGCAAGGCACGCATGTCCACGGGTTTATGGAAGGATGCTTTAGATGATGCAAACCAGGTATGTCGTCTCTGTCCCGCCCCTCTGCATTCTCTCAAGCAAAATTGACAGGTGATCGCACTGGAGCCATCGTCTTCATGGAGCTATGAAAAGATCCTGACTGAATGGACAACAGCAAAATTGACGAATGGTTTATGGAAGGGTGTTCTGTCCGCTACTCGCAATGCAAGTATTACCTCTTCTAACTTCTAGTACAAGACTAACTCGTAGACTGAAGCTCAAGGTTCAGAGGCTCAAAATCTATCGAGTCTTGTGTGAAGGTCTTGAAAGAGTCGAAGGAATCCCAGACGCGATCGAGTGTTTCCACCAAATGGCAAGCGAACTGGGGGAGGAGACAATTATAAAGAGTGACGAAGCAGAGTGGTTTCATGGTAAGACATCGTGCATGGTACTGGGTCCTTTGTGACCGTTCTCCTGCAGACTTCAGATATCGCTGCTCTGGAAATCTGGAGCGTCTCGGAGATGCAGCCGTGGATAGCAAGCAGAACGAGGAAGCCCATAGACATTATTCAGCCGCAGTATCCATTTACCCTGCCAACGCCCAAGGCTTTTTCGTCCTTCGGAGCAAACTTTGTATGGCAAAGGGCTCGTGGGAAGATGCTATAGATGAAGCAAACCAAGTCCGTCAGTTCTGTCTTGTACAAGTCCACTCTTGTTGACATAGAATTACCAGGCAATTGCATTCGATCCATCATCTCCATCGGGTTATGAGATAAAGCGTGCGGCTTTACACCAGGCAGGACGTTATGATGAGGCGGTACAAACGTTCGAGATGATGCTCTCAAAGATGGCTCATTCGCCTGACGCAAGGATTCGTGGTGAGTTGTATCTCCGTTATCGGGTTGAAGATGACTTTTTGACACCTACCAATAGAGCGGCGCAACCAATACATTAACCCATCGACCACACGAGCGAAAATCCGGAGGGTTGCCCAACGCATTTTACGTCGTGCCCCACGCGTGCTCATCAATACAACCACCGGTCGCCTTCAGAACAAGGCCCAGCAAGCAGCTACGTTCATGTCCATGCCGATCGTCAACGAACTGGTATCATCGATGACAACATACAATGATCACGGCCGCATCAAGCGCGAAGTACGACAGTTCTTCCGATACGTGATGCTCTCGCATAGATGGGAGGACAACGAACCATTGTTCCAGCAGGTCATTCACATAGCGGTGTATGACCTCGATCTATCCCCAACTCACGAAAAGCTGCAAATGTTTTGCAGGATCGTTCGCGATGCCGGATTCCATTGGGCATGGAGCGACACTTGTTGCATTAACAAGGAGGATCATTTCGTGCTTCAGGAGGCTTTAGTGGCCATGTTCAAATGGTATCGTGGTTCGTCCATGATGATCGTATTCCTCCGAGGCGTTCGCTCCCCATCAAGGCTAGGACATCTCGTGGAGAGCATTTGGAATACTCGCGCGTGGACATTGCAAGAATACGTCGCTGCCAAAATCATCCGCTTCTACACGGAAGATTGGACCCCATACCTCAACCTGGACATCTTCAACCACAAGGAATCTCCTGAAATTATCTCGGAGATGGAGCAAGCCACTGGAGTGTCTGCGCAGCAAATGATGTCCCTTCGTCCAGGGCTAAGCAGCATTCGAGAGAAGCTATGTTTGGCTTCGACCCGGCGAACGACGATGGAGGATGCGGCATACTCGCTGCTTGGCATTTTCTCAGTTGCTGGCTTATCAGCAATTTATGGGGAAGGGGAAAAGGCGCTGGGACGACTTCTAGCACACATTCTTGCTGGATCCGGAGACACTAGTATCCTTGCATGGACAGGGCAGTCAGGCGGATACAATAGTTGCTTGCCAGCTCGCATCAACGTATTCAACCGGGAGGCCACGTCGCATCTTCCGGCGCACATCGAGGACACCAAGATCGAGGAGATCGTCAAGTCGTTGGGCAACTCCAACCTCGACTTTGAGGTGGCTCTGAAATTATACGACCGGCTCAATGAGCTTCCTGCACCCTGGTTTGCGGCGAGTCGCATGAAACTCCCATGCATTGCCCTCCAAATCCCGCCCCTTTCGCCTTCTCGAACAAGTTCAGGCCGTGTTTATCGCGCGGAAACGCTTCTCTTTGGGACGGTGGAGATCAAGACGAAACAGGATCTGTCTCGGTTCACCACCTTGTATCTCGCCCACCCCTGGATAAATGCTCTCCTCGATCACGAGCATCACGGTGCACAAAGCGGTGCAATCGTGGAGGAGGACGTCGCGGAGCTGTCCTCGCCCGACGAGGACGAAGATACGACCGACGAGGAATTTGAAGACGATTTAGCCTGTGCAGATTCATCCTCGCCGAGTCTGGTTGATGAAGACTTATCTGATGAGGAGAATGAAGACGAGGTCATGCTGCTATCTGAACACGAATTGCCCCCGCGTCCCGTTCGCATGGATACGGTACCCATGGACAGAGAGACACGCGCTCTACGACTTGTTGCACGTCTCAGACAGCCGTTTGGTGCGCTGCTGTTCACGCTGACGTCGACCCGTCGACGAGCGGTGGCATACAAGCGAGTCGCCGCCGATAGATCGATCACTGTGCAAATGCGCGACGACGTCTCCTTGACTGATATTCTTGACAACGTACGCGTACTGGACGTTCTGTAGTCCTGTGTACGAACCTCTGGCGATACCTGATGTACATCCACCACGTCACTCTTGGATTAAAATGACCTTTCATTCACGTTTTGGCGTTTGCGCGTGTCCTTGTACATAAGTAGGGTATCGTAAATGTACTTCAACGCTCGGACTTTCTTTTGCGAATTTAGCTAGTATGCCATTCGGCAAGTGATGGTACACACAAAAAGGTAATACATTGGCGAGTAATAACTTATCAGGTTGACAACTACGACAAGCCCACCCTCGAAATGCCGCGGGGAAGGAGCCTTGCGTTACCCACGATGGCCGCTTGCTCGGCATTGTCAGCAAGGACGTTGCTTGGTCTCACTGATGTAGCGGCAGCGGGTACAACGATGTGGCTGCAGTAGTTCCTGCCGGAGCTGATGAAACGGAAAAGACTGTCTGGGCGTAACAATATCCTGGGCATGTCAGGAAAACTCTATCAGAAAAACCTGGATGACGGCAGTGCCACAAGGTTTAACTTACAAAGTGACGTGGATGGAGCTGCAGAGGATGGCGGGAGGACGTCACCGGTCCCGCGCTCAGGCTGTAGTAGGCATGCTGTATGCACCGTATGTACCTCTGTATCCCATGCCTACACAAAACTGATACAAATTAGTACTCGGCACCGTGACCATCGTCCTTGTCAAGGAAGTTCAAGGCCTATCCTATCTAGGGTACCGGTGACAACGAACAGCGGAGCTGCACCTCAGTGGTGGTCGATGGCTTGTTTCCATGGTGGGGGGGAGGTAAGACGCGATGTCCAGTGGTGTTTCATGATAAGTTGCCCTTCAGGGTGGAGAGCCGGTGCGATGGCTATACTAAGAAGTCATCCCAGGCGAGTAGATCTCTCCCACTGGCAAGGCAGTGAGTCGAGAGGCACCATTGCGGCTGGTGAAGATTTCAAACTCCGCCAGGCCTGTCGAGCGAACGCTTCATGTGACGATGTATGTTAGTCTCTGGCGTAGGTCGAATGGTCGTCTCTTTAGAAAGATTGCTCGTATTCTGGAAAAGAGTCATATGTCTAGACAACTGTTCATGGAAGAAGTACGTGTGTTTGTGCGGTCGATCATCTCACTATGTCCTGATGCTGTGCCAGTGCCACACTGGAGAAGCCTAGGAACATTTCAAGCAGCGGATGTGTTAATAAATAGACAGCTAAACAGAGGGTGACCTCACAGCCTCTCCGAAACCCTCCCTTTTCCTACCAAATCCTCCCTCCTTCTTTTGCTTTTGATGTCCCCGCTGCAGTCACCGGTTTCCACTGGCAGTCTCTCTTCGGATCAATCCCCAGTAACATTTGCAGGGAATGGCGAGTATTTCGTGAGTGGCGGTACCAAAGGGGTTCGAGTCTGGCGAATTGAAGACGGCCAACTGGTCGCGACGATGGCAGTCGAGCATGTGCGGTGTGTCGCCTTCTCAAAGGATGGGAAATGGATCGCAGCAGGTACCTTCTGGGGGGACGTGATGGTCTGGGATGCCACCAAGATTCCCAGACAGACGTTTATGACTTGGAAGATTGAAGACGTTATCAGAGGCCTCGACTTCTCGCCCGACGCGACGCGCCTCGTCGCCTTGGGGGATCGCACAGCTACTATCTGGAACCTCGTAACTCGCGAACGACTGGTCCGCCCTCTTCTCCGCGACAATCGTGTCTGGGCAGCCAAATATTCGCCACACGGCGACCGTATCGCAACAGCGACTGAAAATTCCATTCGAGTCTATGATAGCAACGATGTCAGCCATCGCCTCAAGGACATACCCATACAAATCGCCACGTGCCAGTACAACTCTGGTCTCGTATGGTCCACCGACCACTGCCTCTTTGTCTTATCCAGTGGAGAAATCAAGAAAATAGATACATCCACGGATTCAGTCTCGGAATGGTCACTCCCCGATAGCGACAAGTTCTCGTGCATCGTTATGCCGAAGCATGGGGATTTCATCGCATGCTCTGCAAACCGCACTGTCACATTCTTGGACACGTCGACACAAAACCAACTTGGTTTTTTCCATCACTCCCAAGAAATATACTCAATCGCGCTTTCGCCCGATGGTCGGTTTCTTGCAATTGGCGAAGACAAGGAGAGAATAACCATCAAACGCCTCTCTTGCATCAATGTAAGTCTTACCTTGTCTCATTGGGTAATGGCGCCTTTGAACAATCCCATTTGCACCTGAATCTGTTGTTAACCCCATTATATCTCAGGAACCTGACATTGAGATCGAGGATGTTGTGCTCGATCTGTGGAAGCGTGGTCAACTTGGAGATGCGGAAGAAGCGTTGACCGCAGCAATCTCTGTATCTCAGAATCCGGGGCACCATGTATTCGCTAGTCGGGCTCTCGTTCGGGCACACTTGCAACAGTCGGACGAAGCTGTCAAAGATGCAGAAAAGGTATTTGCCGCCATATCTCACATGTAGTCCGACTCTGACAATATACTTGAAGTCCATCCAACTTCAGCCAACCGTCCTCGGCTACATTGCAAAAAGTGTAGCCCTGATCTATAAGGGGAAGAAGAAGAAGGCATATCGCGCGTGTGACATTGCATTCCAACACTGCCATCCGACTCACGTTAGTTTTCTCCTTTTGATCAAGGTATGTATCCCTTTTACTACCAGGACTTAGTAGCCTTCAGTTGCTGATCTTTCTTAGGCTATCGTCGTATGTATGGCCGGAGAGCATGACGATGCCATATCCCGCGTAAACGACCTCATCCCTATGCTACACTTTAACACAGAATGCTATGTGGTGCAGGCACGTGCACAAAGCATGACCTTGCGGTGAATCTATTTACTAACGCTTCCAGCAGGCATATATGTATCTCCTGCTTGGAAAATCGCTCATGGAAAGTACCGATTATCAGGGTGCCGTACAGTCTTTCGTTCGCGCACGAACCGGACTGCGACACCACACAAGCCGAGCACTTTCAGTGGTCTCACTGGTAAGCGCCAACGCCTATGCTATATCAAAACTGCCTACGATGTTTGACAGATATCTGGATGGAAATTTGATGATCTTGACATCCTAATTCAGCGGCATCATTGTGAAGCCCTGTACGCTGCGCGTCGTCTGAAGGAGGCAGGCGAGTCTCTACTCAGGATAGTAAGCTCCGCAAACGAAGATGTCTCTATGCGCGACTCTATTCCCACATGGGTTTCTGGTTGGTTTTCTGCTACCTGTTCGTCCGCTATGCATTCAGATTTCCCTAGATTTCTTGCAACAATATCTTTCCACTCCGAAAACCATCGGAAACGCAATGTCGTTACATTTTCCCACGCTATTATTGACCGAGTGGGCCAGACAGAAATTGAAAGGGTGTTCGTGGAGAGAGGTATTGTCTGTTACTGTCGATGTCAGTATTCTTTTACTCTGGTATCCCTCGTGCGCCTGACATTCCGTTTGTATGAAGTTTAGGGCCTCAAGATTCATGATCTATCGTACAATCTGTAAAGAACTTGACGCGCTAAACAAGATAACGGATGCATCAGAGTGTTTCCGCGACATGATGCACGAGCTAGGAGGTGAAACAAACCTACCTACTGAGCAGGCTGAATGGGCTGCGGGTGAGCGGTTTTACATGCGCAAATCCCTCGCGTTGACAATTTTTCTGTCAGGATTCAAGCACGATTTATCCCATAAACTCGAGTTCCTCGGTGACGCGGCATTGCATTCTCGGCAATATCATGAAGCTATCTCTGCTTACTCCATTGCACTGTCCCTGGATTTGGCCTCGCCGCAAGGTTTCTTCATTAAGCGAAGCAAGGCATACGTGGCTCAGGCTCAAGCAGTGAAAGATGAGTCACTCGAGCAGGCGCACTCGACCGCAGAATCTGTCTCGCAGTCATCCATACCATCGCTGCGCCGCATCAGGAGGCTGTGGGAGAAAGCCTTGAATGATGCGAATAAGGTGCGTCCCTCTCTGTCCCGTAGGTTAGTCCTTATACTAACATCGTCATTTCATTAGGTTATAGAACTCGATTCGTCATCTCCATGGGGCTACGAGAGGAAACATGCAGCTTTCCACGTTGCAGGACGTTATGATGATGCCATAGCCACATTTGAGACGATGCTCCTAAAGATATCACAGTCGCCTGATCCGGGGATTAGTGGTGAGTACATCGACACTATATGCGATTGTCCTTCCAATCTTGCCTCACAGAACGTCAAGGGGAATATGTAACTCCAGAGCAGACCAAGGAGAAGATCCGCAGGATTGTTCAGGATACGATACGCGACTTTCCCCGCGTCCTCGTTCATACTATCTCTGGTCGTCTCCTCGACAAAACTGAGCAGGCATCATCGTTCGAATCACTCCCCGTTTACAAGATGTTGATCTCCTCTATGACGACTCACATCGACCATGACCACATCCAACGAGAGGTTGCACAGTACTATCGCTACGCCACATTTTCACACACTTGGGAAGATAACGAACCATTATACGACAAAGTCGTCGACATGGTTGTGTACGAACTCGAACCGTCTTTCACTCACGACAAGTTGCAGATGTTCTGCAAGATCGCGAGGGATACTGGGTTTCACTGGGCATGGAGTGACACATGCTGTATCAATAAAGCAGACCACCTCGTGCTCCAAGAGGCGTTGGTCGCCATGTTCAAGTGGTACGAGGGTTCTGCGGTGACGATTGTTTTCCTCCGCGGGGTCCACTCCCCATCGCGTCGCGGTGATCTCATGGAGAGCATATGGAATACTCGGGGGTGGACGTTCCAGGAATATCATGCATCAAAAGTGGTTCGATTCTACACTGAAGACTGGAAGCCGTACCTGGACCTCGACATTGTCAATCACAAGGACTGCCCAGAGGTCATCTCCGAGATGGAGGAGGCAACCGGTATCTCTGCTCAGGACCTGGTTAACCTTCGGCCAGGCGTATATCACATACGGGAGAAGTTGTGTCTAGCCTCGAAACGAGAAACGACTTTCGAGGAGGATGCAGCTTACTCATTGCTTGGGATATTCGGTCTTGCCTTTCCCATCGTGTATGGAGAGAAGGACCAGGCACTCGGGCGACTTTTGGCACAGCTCCTGACTAGCTCCGGAGACACTAGCATCCTTGCTTGGACTGGGAAATCCGGGAGCTTCAATAGCTGCCTTCCCGCCGGTGTTAGGGTATTCAGTCAGTTGCCAGACTCACATATTCCGCCGGCCATCCCAGGTGACCAAATGGAAATGATCGCAACTGGATTACGCCCTCCTGCAAATAATCTGACCCTGGTAATGAGGCTGTACGATCGCCTTCAAGACCTCCTTGTGCCGTTGTACGCAGGCCAGCGGATGAGGCTTCCATGCCTCACTTTCAAACTTGGGCCAGTAGTGGGAACCCGGGATGCGCTGGGATATCAGTTTCGCGCGAGAGCGCCGGGACTCGGTGTTGTGGAGTTCAGGACCACAGAAGATATCTCTCGATATGAACCCCTCACCCTAGTGCATCCCTGGATTGACTACCTGCTCGACAGACACCCCGTTGGCACCGGGGATAACTCAAGCCAGAATTCCTTGTCAATGCAGGATCAGCCACCGCCACTTGACCCGTCCGAGCTCGCGCAGGCGCTCGCTGAAAGGCGAACACCACGCACTATTCTTAACTTTGGGTGGCCACCTCGTGCACGGCCCCACGGCGAGGTTGGTTCGCTCGCCTCCCCTTTGACTTTACGCCTGGCGGAGAAGCAGGCGCGAGCCCTCCGGTTCATGGTTCGACTAAGGCAGCCTTTTGGCGCGCTGTTGTTCACTCCGACGCGCAACAACGTAGAGGAATACAGGAGGGTCGCTTCGGAGAGTTTGATTACAGTTCGTGTGGAGGAGCTCACGTCGACGGTGTTGAACAAGCTCATCGACGGCGCACACGCGTTGGACGTGCTTTGATGACAGTTGTATGTGCTCACCCCCTGGTACTCCCGTTCGTGTCCCTCACTTTCTTTTCGCTTTTCTAGTCTTTCCGTGATTGATATTCGGGAACGTATGTCTCCTGCCCAGTCGGAGGGTGATAGTCGCTCCTTGGATCCTTTTTGTCTTCCCTGCGGTCCACTTTTTTCGATCCCTTGGAACGATGTACTCCCTTTTTATCGGAGCTCGCTGTCATATGTATCTCATGGACGACAACTTCACAAGTTACTGTACTTTGCCAGATCTCTTTTCATCCATTGCGTAGTTTTCTCAAGACGTCCTTGCATTGGTCAAGTTTAGCAAGTACTTTGCTTTCAACTTTCGTATGGAAGGCCACGTCTCGTCACCGTCGGTGGAATGACCAATGTTGCACGGGCTCTGCCTGAAATACCTGGTCAGGAATGATTACGAAATCCATGGTTGGGGAAATGGCTTGCCAAATGTACGTTCATTTCTGAAAGCAGTCTTAGAGAGTTGAGGAGCCCCGCTGAGCGCTCACGATGCAACTTTGACCCAATGGCCACGTCCTCAGATGAGAATCCATCTTTTCCGCGTTCAAGTGGCTCACCCTATTCTCCCACGAAACGAAGCTGTTTACACTTGGATTGAATCGAAGATCCAATCGTCGTTGGCTGCATCGCACAGATTATAGCGCTCATCAGTCGGCGGTGGAAAAAAAATGGCCGGAGGCTGTCAGGTATATGACATCTGGAAGTCAAGCGAGACATTCTTGATCTCTACACCTTGTATCTAGCTCAACCGTTGGCCGGAAAACCCTCCTCCGAGTCGACCGCCTGCGAACGAGCTCCGCGAACGGCACGTTGGTTGAGGGTGACGCGGTGGAGGCGCCCAACATGGACGGTGGCGTCCTTGGAGAGGGGGATTGAACGGGACTTGCAGAGCCGCCGAACTTAGAGGATGAATATGTAGCCGATGAGAATGAAGAACCTTCCGAAGAAAGTAATACCATGCGGTGCCACACCCTATAATCTGCAATCAATTGAAAACATCCAAAAGGCGGACGCTGGCAGGAATCGGGGTTGTGGTTGAGGCTGTGAATGTGGATGCTATGATGCCCACTGAAATCACCGGATCTTTGGCGTCTCAGGGAGGTCCGGATGACAGTAGCGGCAGTGACGTGGACCTATCAATCGAGGTGCAGAAGATGGGCTTAGACAGTCGCACGTAAAGATGACATACTGGTTGCCCACTAGGTGCCTACCTCTACATTCGACGATTACATGGGATTCTACTTGGCTGCATATAACGTGACACTCGGCGCCGTCGTCTCTGGACAAATCTGAGGTACCAGAGGGTGCGAAGGGTAGTATTTCTATTGGGTTGTCCCCATTCTGCTAGAGCAACACAGGAACAGGGGGTCGATGGCTTGCTCCATCATGCGCAGCTTGGCGAGACGCGATGTCCTGTAATGTTTCGCGAGTTTCCTTTCAGTGTCCAGAACCAGTGCGATGGCTATACTGGTAGATGTGGCGAAGGACCATTCAAAGTGAATAATTCCTCGGATCGAATCGAGGCAGTTCGAGGGTACCACTGATCTGCCACTAGCGGCGGGGTGGCGAGCTCCATTTTGAACCCCGCCGGAGAAGAGACGCTGCATCGCAAGGGGTTCATATATTAGGCTATGGGTAGTAAGCCAATTACCGTCCCTGTGCTTTGATGCCGCAGCTCGTCAGCGTGATGAGAAAACAGAATGGTTTACCAACTGTTGAATGAGGAAGAGTCTTATGGGTTTGTCGTCCTGGTTACTCGCATCGTGTCTTCAAAGCGCAGTGCCTTGCGCAGGAACCGTTCCTATTCCAGACAGGAGATAGCCCCAATGCTAGTAGTTATAAGGAAATAAAACGGACCACAGCTTGAGTCTCTCCCTTCCTTCTTTCCTTCCTCTGATCGCGTTACGGGCGGGCTCCACTACCATGTCCGGTTCAGATGCATCCCGAGTGACATTTGCAGGGAATGGCGAGTATTTCGTGAGTGGCGGCACCAAAGGGGTTCGAGTCTGGCGAATTGAAGACGGCCAACTGGTTGCGACGATGGCAGTCGAGCACGTGCGGTGTGTCGCCTTCTCAAAGGATGGGAAATGGATCGCAGCAGGGACCTTCTGGGGGGACGTGATGGTCTGGGATGCAAACATACACAAACAGACGTTTACCACTTGGAAGATTGAAGACGTCATCAGAGGCCTCGACTTCTCGCCCGACGCGACACGCCTCGTTGCTTTGGGGGATCGCACAGTTACCGTATGGAATCTCGTGACTCGCGAACGACTTGTTAGCCCTCTCCAGCGCGACAATCGTGTCTGGGCAGCCAAGTATTCGCCGCAGGGCAAACGTATCGCGACGGCAACTGAACATTCCGTTCGACTCTATGACTGCAACGATGCCAGCCGTCGCCTCATGGACATACCCGTACAAATCACCACGTGCCAGTACAACTCTGGTCTTGTGTGGTCCAACGACCACCTCTTTGTCTTATCAAGCGGAGAAATCAAGAAAATAGACACATCCACGGGTTCAGTCTCGGGATGGTCAGTTCCTGATAGCGACAAATTCTCGTGCATTGTCATGCCGAAGCATGGGGAATTCATCGCGTGCTCTGCGAGCCGCACCATCACATTCTGGGACACGTCGACATACACCCAGATTGGTTCTCTCCGTCACTCGCAGGACATATCTTCAATTGCGCTTTCATCCGATGGACGATGTCTCGCAATTGGCTCAAAAACCGAGGAAATCACTATCAAACACCTATCTTGCATCACTGTAAGTATTTTCCATTCTTATTGGATTATGGCGCAACCCCATCCCAGGAACCAGACATGAAGATCGACGACGCTGCACTTGATTTTTGGAAGCACGATCAGCTCACGAAGGCGGAAGAAAGACTGGTCGCAGCAATCCCCACGTCTCAGAATTCACTCTACAATGTACTCGCCGTTCTAGCTCTCGTTCGGGCTCGCTTGGGGAAGTCGGACGAAGCAATCACCAATGCCAAAAAGGTACTTACTTTCCGTTCCTCTTTCGTACACCCAAACTCTGACACTGATTTACATCAAGTCCATCCAACGTCAGCCATCCGTCATCGGCTACATTGCAAAGAGTGTAGCCCTGATCGGCAAGGGGAAGAAGAACAAGGCATATCGGGCATGCGATATTGCGCTCCAATACTCACATTCAACTCACGTTAGTTTTCTCCTATTAATCAAGGTATGTATTTTGTGAAATGATACTTAGTTAACACTCAATCTCGTTCCTTAGGCTGTCATCGTATGTATGGCTGGAGAGCACGTCGATGCGATATGCCGCGTAAAACATCTCATTCCTACGTTGCACTTTAACACAGACTGCTATGTTGTCCAGGCACGTACACAACCCACGACCATGTCGCGAAATCTCTCTTCTGACAATTTTCGTAGGCATACATGTATCTCCTTCACGGAATATCGTGCATGCAAAGTGCCGACTACGAGGGTGCAATACGATCGCTCATTCGTGCACGAACCCGAATGCGGCACCACACAAGCCGCGCACTCGAGGTGATCTCACTGGTAGGCTTCCTGTCACCGCGACTACTATTAAGGTCACCCACGATCTGTGCTAGATATCTGGATGGAAATTTGATGATCTTGACATCATGATCCGACAGCATCATTGTGAAGCTCTGTATGCTGCGGGTCGCATTATAGAGGCAGGCAAGTCTCTAAACAAGATACTAAAAAAAGACGTGTATAAGCGCGGACTTGTCGCTGCGTGGGTTTCTGGTTAGTTATGTTCTACCTGTTCCATTTGCTATGCATTCAGATTTCACCACAGGTTTCTTGCAACGATACCTCAGCACTCCCGAAAGCACCGTTAACACGAATTCGCAAGTGTACTGGCAAGACGACAATCTGCCGGTGCCTCATGCAACACTTCAATCTCAATCCCCTGCAGCCTTCTTGGAAGAGTGGGTCAAATTGAGACTGGAAATGGGGTCCTGGAAAGACACCTTATCGGTCGCCGTTAACGTAATTTGCCCTTGCTCTAACACCCCTCGTGAGTCTCACATTCCGCTGGTACGAAGTTTAGGGCATCAAGATTCAAGATTTATCGAACTATTTGTGAAGAACTTTATGCACAGAACAAGATAGTGGATGCCACTGATTGTTTCCGTGATATGATGAACGAACTGGGAGGGGAGACAAATCACCCTGCTGAGCAAGGTGACTGGGCTCTGGGTGAACAGTTTTGCATCGTGCATAGTCACTGTTGTTCATGTGAATATTTTTACCAGGATTCAAGGATGGTATACTCCGGAAACTCGAGGATCTCGGGGATGCAGCACTGCGTGCCCAGAGATGTGGCGAAGCGATCTCCGAGTATTCCGCCGCGCTTTCCCTCGATCCAACCTCGGAAGGTCTCTTCATTAAGCGAAGTAAAGCCTACGTAGCTCAGGCTCACGTGATCGAAGAGCAGGCATGCGAACAAGCACATTCCACCTCAGGATCCGTTTTACAGTCATACATACCTTTGCTAATCAAGAGTTTGTGCGACCAAGCCTTAAATGACGCGAAAAAAGTACTTCCTGTCTTTCGCGTGCGTTAATTCTTGTAGTAAATTCATCATTTCATTAGGTGATAGAACTCGATCCATCGTCTCCATGTGGATATGAGAGGATGCATGCAGCTTTGCACACCGCAGGAGATTATAACGATGCTATTGCCGCATTCGAGACGATGCTCTTGAAAATATCAGACTCGCCTGATCCGAGTATTCGTAGTGAGTGTATCCACAGTATACGAGGTTTTCCTGCCAATCTTGCCTCACAGAACGTCAAGGGGAATATGTAACTCCAGCGCAAACCAAGGACGAGATTCGCAGGATTGTTCAGGATACGATACGCGACTTTCCACGCGTCCTCGTTCATACTATCTCTGGTCGGCTCCTCGACAAAATCAAGCAAGCATCATTGTTCGAATCACTCCCAGTCTACAAGGAGTTGATCTCCTCTATGACGACGCGCATTGACCAAGACCACATCCAACGAGAAGTTGCGCAGTACTATCGCTACGCCACATTTTCACACACTTGGGAAGATGACGAACCATTATACGACAAAGTTGTCAACATGGTTGTGTACGAACTCGAACCGTCTTTCACTCACGACAAGCTACGGATCTTCTGCAAGATTTCAAGGGATGCTGGGTTCCATTGGGCATGGAGTGACACATGCTGTATCAACAAAGCAGACCACCGCATACTCCAAGAAGCTCTGGTCGCCATGTTCAAGTGGTACGAGGGTTCTGCGGTGACGATTGTTTTCCTCCGCGGGGTCCACTCTCCATCGCGCCGCGGCGATCTTATGAGGAGCCTATGGAACACTCGGGGGTGGACATTCCAGGAATACCATGCATCGAAAGTGGTTCGATTCTACACCGAAGATTGGGTTCCTTACATGAACCTTGGCGTTTCGAATCACAAAGACTGCCCCGAGATCATATCCGAGATGGAGGAGGCAACCGACATCTCTCGACAGGGCTTGGTTAACATCCGTCCTGGTTTATATAATATACGAGAGAAGTTATCTCTAGCCTCGCGACGAGATACGACTTACGTCGAGGATGCAGCATACTCATTGCTTGGGATCTTCGGTATCACCTTGCCAATTGTATATGGTGAAGGGGACCATGCGCTCGGCCGACTCTTGGCACAACTCCTAACGAACTCCGGAGATACAAGCATTCTTGCATGGACTGGAACATCCGGGAGCTTCAATAGCTGCCTTCCGGCCAGCATTAGGGTGTTCAGTCAATTGCCAAAGTCACACATTCCGACGGCGATTCCAGATGCCGACATGGAAAAGATCGCAAGCGGATCGCGCCTTTCTTCACCTAACGTCACCCTGGCAATGCGGCTGTACGATCGACTTCGCGAGCTGCCTATGCCATCATTTCAAGGCCAACGGATGAGCCTTCCATGCCTTACTTTCAAACTCGGGCCGGTATCGGGAAGTCGAAACGCATCGGGATATTTTTTTCGTGCAAGAACAGATGCCCTCGGAGTTGTGGAGATTAGGACCACAGAAAACCTCTCTCGATATGAATCCTTGACTCTAGTACACCCCTGGATAGATTTCCTGCTCGACAAACCCGTTGGCACAGTGACAATTCCTGGGAACGCAGGCCAGCAGTCCTTTTCAATTCAAGAATCGCCGTCGCAATCGCCGCTCGACCCTCCCAACACCACTCAGGCATTCAAACAAAAGCGAGCATCGCGCATTATGTCGCAAATTGGGCGGTCATTTAGTACATTGGCTAGTGACCGTGGTTCGCTCCTCTCTCCTTCGTCTTTATCGTCAGCGGAGAAGCGGACACTCGTCCTCCAGCACATGGTTCGACTGAGGCAACCGTTTGGTGCCTTGTTGTTCACGCCGACGCACCAGCACAGAGAATTATACAGGAGGGTCACTCCGGAGAGTTTGATCACTGTTCAGGTGGAGGAGCTCACGCCCGCGGTGTTGAACAAGCTGATAGACGGCGCGTGCACGCTGGATGTACTTTGACGACTGCTGTAGGGTTGTACGACGACGTTTCTCTCGGTTTTCTGATCGCCTTTTCGATGGACGGTTGGGACCATCCGTCTCCCACGTACTTGGTCGCAAAGTTGGAGAATATCTCGATATCCCAGACACTCTCTTTCCTTCTCCGCATCCAGTTTCCAAACCCTTGATCTGTTTTTACGAGCTCTCTGTAAAGTATTTCGTCAGGAACCATAGATTCCTAGGTACATTACTAGACCTGTTTAAAGTACCTCATCTTCTCGATACGTCCTTGTGGTCATCGAGGTTCGTGAGGTCTTACAGTAAGCTGCTGGCAGAATCTCGCTTATCAATAGACAAGAAAATACGATTGCGAGTCCCTCCGTGGTAGCATTTTGGTCATGGATGGATCTCGAGAAGTGGAATACACTTGGCTGAGCCTGGGTTCGTGTTTAAAGGCATGGTTCACTATATCCGTAACCTCGAGGGCGACCTGGGCTTTGCTGCGGAATAAGTCTGCTCCGGCGATACCGTCCTTCATCGACATTATACAAGGAGGTGGTACTAGTCGGTAGGTTCTGAGTGTGTGGATCGATACCTTCTTAGTGACGCCGCCTCCCAAGAGTCATCTCCGGACAGAGAAAAGCTCATGCAAGGTCAAGTGTAGAGTAAAAAAAACGGGATGTTTCGCAGTCCAATACATGACTGCGCACTAGAATCTGTCTCAGCGCTCCGTGAGAGTCGTCACGGTGTAGTAAGGTGGATCCCGGAATTCTGTTTTTTTTCTCTCACGGAACTTGACACACATCTCAACGCTGCATCCATTTTTTTTTCTGGATGGTCCACCAGCTAACTCGTTCTTCCGCAACAATGATTGCTACAGAAGAAATGGGACATGATATGGCACGCTAAACATTGCTTCGCACGAGGATAACATCATCGCGGATTGGCCGGTCACTTTGCGCTCTCAAACTATGGTCTGCTGCGCAATGAAAACGTGGCTTATATGTCACGGAGGGTATTGCTTCCATCATCTTTCACTAGTATTGCTGGATTTGGACAGACGTACCTCAGTGTCAAAGTCGTGCTCCGATCACGTACGTTCAGTACTAAGCAGGCCCAGGACGTCGATGCCGAGTGCATGCGATTCATCCTATGCCTACTTCGCAGAGCTACGATATTATGTCAAGCAGGAATTTGCTCTGGAAAAGTATATCACAAACGAGCAACGACTTGGTGTGGTGCGGTGACTTTGTGGACGGCCAATCTAGTGCGCCAATCGGAGACACCGCCCAGCGGGGCTTGCCATTAGCAAGCGCCCAAATTACTTATAAGGTGGTGGTGCGGTGCACCAGGCTACGTTAAAGAAGGGCAGAATGTGATGCCAGGCACGGCTTGTTCGTTGACTCCCACCATTGCTCTGCTATCTCGTATATCGTCCCGCTGATGTCGGGTCCGGCGATCATGAACGGTGTGTACTGGTGAAATGATATTGCGTCGATACTGATCATTGGTTAAGAATGCCCTGATCCAACAATTGAAATCTACACTGGTAGTCCCATAATGGCGGTGGCGTATTCAGCAAACGGCAAGTACCTCTTGAGCGGTAACGAGGAGGGGGTTCAAATGTGGCGAGCGAAAGATAAAGATACAGATACCCGACGGATAGCGGAATTGGCAGCAAAGAGCGTCAAGTGTCTCGCTATATCAAAGGATGGTAAACGGGTCGCGGCGGGAACATCCTCGGGAGATGTGGTTGTTTGGAACGCAAAGAGATTCAGAGAGGTCCCGGTCATCTCGCGTAGGAATGATACCAGCTCCATCCATGGTGTCGATTTCTCTCCCGACTCGACTCGAATCATTATAGCATCGGAGAACCACACAGCGTCTATCTTGGGCATCGATACTGTCGAACGAATCGCACTTCGTCACAAGGGTAGTGTCATAGCAGCGAAATACTCCCCTGAAGGCAATCGAATCGCAACAGCCACCGAAAACTGCGTTCGAGTCTACGAGTGTAAAGGCAACGACCTCAGGTTCAAGTTGCTTGCGAACATCAAGGCGCCTGTAACCTCGTACTACAATACTAGTCTCCTCTGGGAGTCAAACGAACAGCTGATTGTCATATCCGACGATAAAATCAAGACAATCGCATTCCCATTCCGAAATGAACCCAAAGATTTGTTGATACCCAATATCAAGACGTACTCGCCGCGCCGCTTTGCCCTCCTGCAGGACGGGAAATACGCCGTATGCGCGTCGCGCCGTAAGATCACGTTTTGGACCTGGTCCGATTCAAAGTCGCAATACACCCAGCTCACTGGGGCTCAAATCGATCACAATGAAGAAATACATTCAATCGCAGCCTTCCACGTGCAAGAATCGCAAGATAATCAGTCTCTCGCAGTCTCCCCCGGGCAAGAATCGCAGGATCATCAGTCTCTCTCAGTCTCCCCCGGGCAAGAATCGCAGGATCATCAGTCTCTCGCAGTCTCCCCTGGGCAAGAATCGCAAGGTCATCAGTTTCTCGCAGTTGGAGGAACAGGTCGAATAGTCATCATTGACAGCACGTCTCACATAGAAAAGGTGCGCATTGTGCACTATGAATGATTTAACTGCCAAACCATATTCGATTATTTGTAGGCATTAACTGGGAACCAAGGGCAACAAAACGAGCAATCTTCGTCCTCGACCGAGCAAAGTAACAAACCACCAGTAAGATTCTGTTATTGTTCTCCAGATGCGTCGCATTGACTCTTTCTACAGACCGGGACAGACAAGAGTAACGAGAACCCGGGTATGGATAATCCCTATCAACCTGCCAGCCAGCCTGAGATATGTCCGCCCGGGCCAGCCAATTCTCAGGTTAC